>JAQFVV010006628.1:567671-606771 GCA_028023455.1 Epiperipatus broadwayi | reverse complement strand
TGAACTTTCTTTAACCGATTTTATTTCTTTTACTTATTAAAAGTAAACCTTAATTTACTGGTCAAAGCAATTTTCTTTTGATACAGAAACATTAAAAAGACTTGTTTATCTATAGTTATTTGCAATATCTCACAACATAGCACAAACATAGTTTAAATCTTTAAACTTAAATATTTCATTATTTTTTTTTATTATATATTGTAATGTTGAAATGTTTTTTTTTTTTTTAATTGTTCTTCAGATGTTAATGATGATGAGCAACCTATAGATATATGCATTTATAATGTTTTTTTATTTTTATTTTATCTTGTTGCATATTAAAAATTAATATATGTATTTTATTTTCTTTCGCTATAAGGTTGCAAAAGAAAAAAGATATTTTTATATATGTAATTTATGGGTATACATTTTAAACATATATGTTAACATTGGACATCCAATGCGTGAATGTGTAAACTGCTTATCCAAACACATTAAAGAATAGGTTATATATGATTAGTTTAAAATGGTAAATTGAAAAGTAGGGCATTACATTTGAATGGAAATGAAATGACATATACAAAATTCACCTGAAATTTATTTTATGATATGATGAGTAAGAAAAGTCTTAAATAAGCATTTATAAAATATGTATTTTTTTTTCTAATATTGATTTAAGTCAGCTTATTTTGAGATATCAAGAAAGATGACAAACCTATATATTAAGTTTATTTGCTTATACTTATATAAATTTTTATATTAATAAGCCATTTATTTAATTGTCGATTTGACTTTAAAGAAGGAAAGAAAGAGTAGTAGTTTTAATAAAATATAATTATATATCTTAATTGGTTTCCGAGTTATTATTAAGAATATTGTGTTGTTGTTTTTTGTCTTAATTCTATCATTTTAATTCATCATCATTGCTTCGTAGTTATTAGTATAACTATTTGTATATATTGAGCAATCACTTGCAAATATTAAGCGTCGCAAAATAATAGGTAAACTAGAATGTTGATATTTAAGTATTTAAGGATTATGCTTGAGAATAGCCAAATTTTGATAATTATAGTTCAACATAGAAAGCTAAAATTATGTTGTGTCCATGAATTTAGATCATCCTCATCAAAGATGGATATCATGTTATTAGTTAAAAATGTTTCAAATAATACTATATAAAAGTTATGATCGCCATCAATAATCATTAATAAATTATAATCATTAAATTTAATGTTTAGCGTAATGAATATATTTTAGTAAATAGGGGTTTATAGAAAATTGAATATTATGCAAAGAGATTCATGATGATCAATCATCACCATTAGTATTATTAAATCCCAGTATGAAATATGATAATTTTAATAGATGCCTATAAGTTTATAAAGATGAATTATTGTTGTGAGTTTATTGATAAGCCATGGCTGGTATCATCATCACTATTATAATCATTATTATGATATTATTATCATCATCATCATTATTACCTTTATTGTGATAAATAATTTAGTTAAATGGCCATCAATATCAATAATGGTCTTCACATGCTTGTTTGGAAGCCATTAATAGGATTATACATGTCTGTTCATCAATATACGCTAATGAGCTAGCAATGTCTATAAGAATCTTTGATCTATAGTATAAACTTTGGTAATATTGGGATCTTGTAATTTTATCAATATAGTTAAAATGTAAGAATGTCATTTTTGTTCAATAGTCATCCAAGTCATGTGTAATAAATATGTACTGAATGAGTTTGAACTCAAGTACACTATAAATAGATACTTATCTAGATTGAAAACAATCTAGTGGCGCTCATGGGAAAACACATGTACTTAGCTAAACTGAATAAAGAGTGATATCATCCCTTTCCAACTTCATAATATTAGTTTTATAAAATATATTTTTTTATAAGTTGTCATGAATAGCACCCGTGTGTGCATATGACGATGAATGGTCTTATATATTTGGAAAGAAGAATAGGAAGAATTCTTTGTTAGAAGAACCTAGTATTGGAGATAAGCATAAGGCACTCCATGAATCTCACAGTGGGTACTTTTATTCAGTTGCTATATTTAATATTATTTTTATTAGATGACAATGGCCAGTATGTTTTATTGTTCAAATGACTGCCCCAATATATAAATAAATACCAAGAATCTTTAATGCTGATATTTTCAAGTGGCACAGTGATTCTATAATTTCTTTATCTATGCTATGATGAATTAATATAGTTACATGGTACAGATTGGATAGGCATATATCTAATAATTAATAATTTCCCCTATCTAAATATTTATTATGGTTACAAATGTGACATATTAAAATAGTTACAAATTATAGTTACAAATACATATCTTTTATATTAATTTAATAGTTACCAATACATATTATAATAATTTATAAATATTGTTACAAATACACATTTATATTAATTTATAAATATTGTTACAAATGGCGCACCAACTAGGGCTCGAAATAAGCCAAATAATGGCTTGAAATACCCCACATACATGAGAGATGGGTAGTATATAGTGATGACAGATGTATAGTTTAAAAAAAAAAGAATGTTTTTTTTTTCTGCACAATTTTTTTTATTATTAGTGTATACAAATATTTTGGCCTGATGTTTAGATGATGATGACTACTGTTATTGCATTTTTGATGATGATAAATGAATACAGTCATTATAGAGCTTAGTTTCAATTTTTAAAATATAATGATATCACAACTTATAATGTGTTAAAGTTAATAACACTGTTTTTTTTTTTATATATTTTGCTTATCAATTAAATAAGCATAGAAATATTAATAGCCTTGAAGTGTGGAATAATAATTTTGTTCATATTTGAAAAGTTTGTGTTATAGAAAATTTATGATTTTGGAGGTTGGATTGGATATTTGATTGTTGGAGCTTGGTTGGTTGTGTTACGGTTGTGATGATGGATGGAGAATTTTTGTCATTGCCTTGAGAATGTGATGTATTCATGCCACTGGTGATTGATTTATCTCATTCACTGCTCCAACCCAGATTATAATATCAGTTGTTTTATCATGAAGCAGTTAACAGTAGGCCTGCCATGATTTCGCCTCTAAGACTCCAGAGAGAGCAAGGCATAATTTTTCTGATACATAATATTTCGCCTCTAAGACTCCAGAGAGAGCAAGGCAGTATTTTGTTTTACTGATATATAATTGTTGCCTCTAAGACTTTAAAAATAAGCAAGGCAGTATTTGACGAATTAAAGCCCCTAAGACTTGGAAGTAAGCAGGGCAATGCAACAATGTTTGCAATAAACTATTATGGGTTGTAGTAGCTTAGAGTGATTGAATTGGGGTGATCATCTGAGTGTTCATGGAACATTATATGCTTTAAGTGCGGTGATTGAATTCTTTTGTCTATCTCATGATTGTGAATTGCTAATCATTCTTTTGGCTGTCAATATCTGTCAGATCTCTAGAAGGATAGATGAGTATATAAATGACTTGAGACATGAACTCTGTTATAAATCTAGCACATATGTTATATAAGTAATTTTTTTTTTTGCTTAGTGTATTAAAAAGGGCATAGAGAGAGTTAAGCTTTATAAAAGCATGAAAAACTAGATAAATGATGGCATAAAAAGGACACACCAATACAGAGATAGCTTTTTCTTAAATAAATGTTTTAAATAGTACTATGACCTCATACTTTATCAATCAGATATAGGTAAAGAAAAAAAAGGGAATGATGATAGAGGTTAAGTAAATTAAAGGCACTTAAGATATAGATAGATTGATGGGGAGAATTATGGCTGAGAAAGAGTGGTTGAAAATTTTAGGGTATATGAGGATAGATAAAGGTGTTTGACTCTGGATGTATAGGAAATCAGGGAGCAGAACAATAAATCAGAACAGAATAAATCAGAATATACTAAATCAAACAGAAATAAGTAATATAAATATTTTATAAATTTATGATGGAGCAAGAAAAGGAATTAACTATTGAGGGAATGGAAGTAGAGAAGCAAGGCCCTCCAGAGTGGATGCAAATTTTCATGAATCACCTGAATCAGAGATTCGATCAACAATTACAGGAGATAAACCAGATGTTTGATCGGCACTTCCAAAAAATGCATGAGTCTATCAATAGACTGTCTCGGGGACTTGACAATAAGATGGATCAACCATCACCAGAAATGAATGATCAAGTAACTGATTTATGTAAAGAAACTGATAATAAGATGACCAGTCCAGAACAAGAAATAGTGCCAGAGAGTTGTGTGACTGTAGTCAAGCCATATGAAAATGATGAGGTAGCTGCTGTTCAAGAACAATGTAATCCCAAAGAGGATATATACAGTGAGATACATAACCTAGAAATAAAGGTAGCCACTGTACAGGAACAAATTGACCTCAAGAAAGATGTAGTCAGTAAAGCTAGTTTCTTAGAATTAAAGATAGCTGCTGATGTATATGCCCCAGTAAATGTAGCAGACAAGTTTGAGACATTGGGAGCTATCAAAAGGATAGCTGAAAGTTATCATAGAGAGGAGGAGAGCTATGGCTATAAAGTCTCCAATATGAGAATGGGAAAAACCAGTTAGGCAGACAATTTCCCACAAAACCTGGCAAACCAAACATAGGAATGCCTGGGAATATATATATATGATAGTGGATGATGTGTACTCCCCAATGAGAGTGGCAGACCTATTGGATGCCCTGGGAGTTGCAGAAAGGAAAATGAAAGGTTATTCTAGGATGGAGGAGAGATATAGTTATAAGATCTCCACCATTAAGATTATAAACAACCAATTAGGCCGACACTATCCCATGAAACCTAGTAAACCAAACATAGGTAGGCCTGAAAATAATTCCCATCAGCAAATGCAAAGTAGACCCGCAGAAGCATACCTTCAAAAAGTTCTATAATATATATGATGGGCCATTCATGCTCAAGGAAAGAAAAGGGGAAAATGCATTTGTACTAGAATCGTCAGAAGGAGTAAAAGGCACATATAATGTACATAGCCTAAAACCAATGGCACTCATGACCTAAGCAATTTTTTTTTATATATTCAAAATTTTTTTTTGTTTGGGGGTGAGGCAAATGTAGATATATATATAGTATTCAATTATTTTAAAAAAAAAAAAAAATTTTTTTTTCTTATATACATACAGAGATTTATATGTATAGATTTATTATTATGAATAAGCAGTTTTGTGATTTATTATATAATATTTTTTTTATTAAATAATGTGTTAAATTTATTTAACTTTCATTTTGTTAAAATAGAGTAAATCAGAAAAGTGTGAAATAAGGTAATTAAGATTGTTAGATTAGGAGATAAAAAAAATGTACACGTGTGACACAATGAATACATCTGTACAAACACAAAGATGCTTTTACACTTATTTCTGATGGCTATAGATTCCAGGTTTGTTGTTATCTGTATCTTAAGATTATTTTTACAAAAGAGGTGCTTTGATGTAGATAACGATAGCGATCAATTTTAAATCTTTATTGATTGTGACCGACGTCAAACTTGTGAAGCTTTGATTTTTCTTTTAAGATAAAGATTTCCAGATGTTTTTTTTTCTTTGGTTGAAATTCGCGATATAAATAATTGAAACAATTTTTTTTTAATCAGTTAGTCTTAAATTTTTTAAAGAGATGATGAGTTAGTCATTAATTTTTTTAGAGAGAGAGTCACTCAGTTTATTATTTTGAGACTCAACTCAGTCGGTCCTTCCTTGTTATTATTCTTAAGCAGAAATGTAAGCTCGGATTTTTTTTTTTAAAAAGAGAGTGAACGCTTTAATTTTTTTTTCTCACTCTTTGAAAGTTGAAAAAAAAAAGAGCAAATGAAATGTGCATTGATATAAAGCAATTTCCAGCAATATTAAAGAAGAGGAGAGAAATGGAACAAGTTTGAATTTATGAGAAGTTAGTAATAATTATAAAAATGATATTAACATATTTGGTTATGCATAATACTATGCCTCTGCATTGCTAAACCATTTTTTCTGCTCCTGGTTAATACAGAATGAGTCAAAAATCGCTGATCTGTCTATGAAGTCATGTATCCAGTAATAACCAACAAAATGATAGATTTTGAAGCCAACCACACAAGCTATATGGAATGCTTTGTTTCTAGTTCCTGGCTTATTAAAAGCTCATTGCCTTAGAATGAATGGAGAAGAGGAAATAGGAGGAAAAGAAAATTTATAACATCCATGTAGAACCAAGTTTGAAGCCATAAATCAAATTTTTGTTGATTTACCTCAATCATCTAAAGTGTCAACAGCAATTTTTTTTAAAGGAGAGAGACAAGCAAATCCACCGGTACCTACTTATTCAAAGTACTTATAATAATTTTTTTATATAAATGGTAGAAGGAAGCCAATCAACAGTGAATAATAATGGAATTGAAGAAACAAGCAAAGTAATTGATTCAGCATTATCTTAAAAGTATCTGCAATAACTTTCTTTTTTTTGTTGTTGTTGTTGTTGGTGAGCAAAGAAAAGCAGTCTGAAAATTCAAACTCAGGACATTAATAAGAAGTAAAAAAGTAGACGGGTAAATATGAACTTTCTTTAACCGATTTTATTCTTTTACTTATTAAAAGTAAACCTTAATTTACTGGTCAAAGCAATTTTCTTTTTTGATACAGAAACATTAAAGACTTGTTTATCTATAGTTATTTGCAATATCTCACAACATAGCACAAACATAGTTTAAATCTTTAAACTTAAATTTTTCATTATTTTTTTTTATTATATATTGTAATGTTGAAATGTTTTTTTTTTAATTGTTCTTCAGATGTTAATGATGATGAGCAACCTATAGATATATGCATTTATAATGTTTTTTATTTTTATTTTATCTTGTTGCATATTAAAAATTAATATATGTATTTTATTTTCTTTCGCTATAAGGTTGCAAAAGAAAAAAGATATTTTTATATATGTAATTTATGGGTATACATTTTAAACATATATGTTAACATTACCGAATGCGTGAATGTGTAACTGCTTATCCAAAAACATTAAAGAATAGGTTATATATGATTAGTTTAAAATGGTAAATTGAAAAGTAGGGCATTACATTTGAATGGAAATGAAATGACATATACAAGTTTCACCTGAAATTTATTTTATGATATGATGAGTAAGAAAAGTCTTAAATAAGCATTTATAAAATATGTATTTTTTTTTCTAATATTGATTTAAGTCAGCTTATTTTGAGATATCAAGAAAGATGACAAACCTATATATTAAGTTTATTTGCTTATACTTATATAAATTTTTATATTAATAAGCCATTTATTTAATTGTCGATTTGACTTTAAAGAAGGAAAGAAAGAGTAGTAGTGTTAATAAAATATAATTATATATCTTAATTGGTTTCCGAGTTATTATTAAGAATATTGTGTTGTTGTTTTTTGTCTTAATTCTATCATTTTAATTCATCATCATTGCTTGCAGTTATTAAGTATTACCATTCATATATATTGAGCAATCACTTGCAAATATTAAGCGTCCGCAAAATAATAGGTAAACTAGAATGTTGATATTTAAGTATTTAAGGATTATGCTTGAGAATAGCCAAATTTTGATAATTATAGTTCAACATAGAAAGCTAAAATTGTGTTGTGTCCATGAATTTAGATCATCCTCATCAAAGATGGATATCATGTTATTAGTTAAAAATGTTTCAAATAATACTATATAAAAGTTATGATCGCCATCAATAATCATTAATAAATTATAATCATTAAATTTAATGTTTAGCGTAATGAATATATTTTAGTAAATAGGGGTTTATAGAAAATTGAATATTATGCAAAGAGATTCATGATGATCAATCATCACCATTAGTATTATTAAATCCCAGTATGAAATAGGATAATTTTAATGGATGCCTATAAGTTTATAAAGATGAATTTATTGTTGTGAGTTTATTGATAAGCCATGGCTGGTATCATCATCACTATTATAATCATTATTATGATATCACTATCATCATCATCATTATTACCTTTATTGTGATAAATAATCTAGTTAAATGGCCATCAATATCAATAATGGTCTTCACATGCTTGTTTGGAAGCCATTAATAGGATTATACATGTCTGTTCATCAATATACGCTAATGAGCTAGCAATGTCTATAAGAATCTTTGATCTATAGTATAAACTTTGGTAATATTGGGATCTTGTAATTTTATCAATATAGATAAAATGTAAGAATGTCATTTTTGTTCGATAGTCATCCAAGTCATGTGTAATAAATATGTACTGAATGAGTTTGAACTCAAGTACACTATAAATAGATACTTATCTAGATTGAAAACAATCTAGTGGCGCTCATGGGAAAACACATGTACTTAGCTAAACTGAATAAAGAGTGATATCATCCCTTTCCAACTTCATAATATTAGTTTTATAAAATATATTTTTTTATAAGTTGTCATGAATAGTACCGGTGTGTGCATATGACCATGAATGGTCTTATATATTTGGAAAGAAGAATAGGAAGGATTCTTTGTTAGAAGAACCTAGTATTGGAGATAAGCATAAGGCACTCCATGAATCTCACAGTGGGTACTTTTATTCAGTTGCTATATTTAATATTATTTTTATTAGATGACAATGGCCAGTATGTTTTATTGTTCAAATGACTGCCCCAATATATAAATAAATACCAAGAATCTTTAATGCTGATATTTTCAAGTGGCACAGTGATTCTATAATTTCTTTATGCTATGATGAATTAATATAGTTACATGGTACAGATTGGATAGGCATATATCTAATAATTAATAATTTCCCCTATCTAAATATTTATTATGGTTACAAATGTGACATATTAAAATAGTTACAAATTATAGTTACAAATACATATCTTTTATATTAATTTAATAGTTACAAATACATATTATAATAATTTATAAATATTGTTACAAATACACATTTATATTAATTTATAAATATTGTTACAATCTATATATATATATATATATAGATTGTAACAATATTCCATTACAATATATATATATATATTGAAGCAGATCTGATGCTCAGATCCTTGCTTCACAGCCCACATCCAATCTCCTACCATCTAACTATATTCAAACCCACCTTCATGCACACATATACATATCTAATAAAAGTATATTTCTTTTGCTTAGTATTCTAACGCAAATCATGTAAACACTTATGTATTTTAATTTAAAATATTTTTATTTAATAATATTCTCATGTGTATACGGGTGTAAATAATAAATCTATATATATTTCAGTGTAGGAGATTGCGAATAAATTAGTAAAGTTATATTATATATAAAGTATCATATATGAAACTTATTATTTTTTCATATGTAATTTTGTAGCCAGAAATGATGCAATCTTGTTAAAAAGTCTCTCGAAAAACAATTACCCGGAAGATCCCTTAGATAAAAGTAAAAGATTACGATTTTGTAATAATAAAATAAACCCATTAGTGGAAATTTTGTCCATGCTAGCTTGTTTTAAAATCATAAGATTTATTTTAAAACAATCGTTCGAGAAACTGATAACAGAATTGCATTGTTTCAAAAGTCTTACTAGATAAGAGTATCCGGTCAGATGATTCCAGATGAACCTTAAGTGCTTAAACCGCCTCAGGTCCAGCAGTAGTTGCTAAGTTACATCTTCAAAATAAAAGTATATATACTGCTGGATTTGAATCCACAAAGAGAAGGAGACCACCAAATAATGATGTTGCTATACATATTCCATGCCAGTTTTGATTCTCACTCAATGTGCCATGAGTAGGGGAAATTTCGCCTTTTCCCTCCGTTCTAATATGCTGTTCCCATAAGCGAAGCTCTGCATCCCATACTGATGAACTTTATATATTTTTCCGTGAAAGTGAAATGCTAACTACCATATAATAATGCTACCCTAGATCTAGTGAAACAATACCGATGGACTGACTCGTAGTAAAATCGCTCTTCCAAATAGCAAGGTAACAAAAGAACTTTGGCCGCTCGTAATTCTCAAATCCTGCTTTCCTGTAATATTTATTATGAATTTCTAATATATATATTAAATGTCTTCAAAATATGTAATTCTTATAACTCTATATAACTAATCACTATTAAGCCTCTGATAAAATGTTTTCTTTTCTCTTATTTCCAAGCGGCAAATAATTTTCATTTAGATTTATGTATTTATATTTTTAAAATAAAATGCCAATAATATTTCTAAAATTGCAAGCATATAATTTATTTTTGTTTTCCCTCACCCATCATTTATCGGGTAATTAACTTATAACTTAATCAAAACAAGTCTTATTCGACTTGCCCAGGTGCTAGCGATTTTAGATAAACAAACTAATTATTTAGATCGGAAGAGCGTATGTTTACTGTAGAAAAACAGATTGACATCTGTTTTATATATATTTTCCTTTCTAAATAATGTGCTATCTCTTATTATTAATTTATATTATATATGTAAAACCCATCATAGCTATTACCACCACCCATTTATTTTTGTATTAATTTATATATTTTCATAAAGGCATTTATTAACCAAGATTGAGATTTATTAAATGTGTGGGAAGTTATGAATAATATTAAGTAACATAATAGCAAGGGGGGGGATCTTCAGATCTTAAAGTTTTATTATTAGAATGTATTATCCATGTTTGTTTAACAAAGAAACCATACCATTATGCCGAGTATTTCATAATTTATGGGCAGTAAATATGTTTAGATAGTCTTTAAAGTTATAGTTATATTGTATTATTAAGCGATGCGTGCATATAGGCCACTTCATTTTATATATATTCGTGCTTCTTTCTCTCATGGAGGTATTCGCTAAGTCGAGCGATCATTGTTTCTCAATGTCCTTGAACCAGGCTGTAAAACCACCCTGGGGACATACTTGGTCATGTGTGCATGCTTTATACGGGAATCGCTCTGGAAAATCCAGCCCAATAAAGACATAGCCGACTGCCCTTTGTCTCAATACCGACCCTGCCTATGTTTGCAGAGGAAATCGGTCAACTTCATTATTAAAATTCATGAAGCACACTCCAGGATCCATAATTGGACCATCCCAATCTGCCGCCATGCACGCACCGCCTTTCAGTGTATTATTAGTCGCCCAGAAATAGCCATAAGTCGTAATAAGATGATTTCTTTAAACAGACATATTTCCATTAGTTTACTATGCATATCAACGCGATAAATTTATTATCATTTATATAATTATTCATCGCCCATCCTGCACATTAATTATTTACAACTCAATGCTCTGTTCGTCTCTGGGAGTGTAATAGTATTTTAGTAATTCATTCCAATAGTGCTAATCCCTTAAGTCACACACATATATTATTGGCATAGCTGCAAATATCAAGTTATTGTAAAATATGAATTAAATATATATATATAATACTTATGAGGCTAATGTTGGATAAATAACCCGACATAATTTTTGTTATTAATCTAATAAATCTTAAATATATATCAACTCTCAAACCATTGCTTTCTTTTAGTTAAGTTAATATATTAAGTTATTAATTATGTTCACTTTGACTAGATGATCTCTGCTAAATACATAATTAATATTCTAGGTCACAGCCTTCATTGCTCATAAAATATAGTTAGTTGTTAAGTTAGTCTATCATTAAAATTTAGCCTAGAGTCTTTTTGTGTCTCCGATGAGCGATGCCGGGAGGTGAGAAGTAAATTAATCGATGTCATCGGGATTGTTGTTCATAATGTTATAGATCTGGGAAATAGGCAAATAGGGCAGAGTTCATGAGTGTTCCTGACCTGTGTATCTTGCGCACGATTGGATTCGAGGTACTTTTGCCTAGATGCTAGATCTTTTTACGTGAACATACAATCCGACCGGCACAATATATATATATATAATATCAAATAATATAAGTATAATAAAACAATCCACTAGAATAAAACTACAAAATTTTAAAAAATGCCTATATAAAATTGAAGATTAATATCTTCTGCTATAGCCAGCTTCGGCGTATTCTGCCATCTTAAGTAGCAATACGTTAATATTAAAATTTTGTATTTTTATTCTAGTGGATTGTTTTATATATATATATAAAGGTGTGAAGGTTGCCTTGACAGCAGTCAGAAATATTGATTACTATATTTTACTGTGAATGTTTAGGTGGTTACTGGTTGGAACTTAATATATATATATATATATATATATATATATATATATATATATATATATATATATATATATATATATATATATATATATATATATATATATATATATATATATATATAACAGAGAACAAAACAAATTAAATAGACTGAGTATACTTTTGATGCATAAGTGTCATAATCATGGTTATCATTAAGATTGAAGTTTATAGTTAATGATTTAAGATATCCATAAACCAAGCCTTATTGATTTTTCCTTTTCTGTCATTCCTTTCTTCACACATTAGTTTAACAATGCCAGTGTCAAAGCTTTGTCCACAATCCTTTACATAGTTGCAAAAGACCAATGCATTTGTTAAATCAGTATTAGCTTTCTTGTACATTAATTCATTCTATGTCATCTTTGTTCTTAAATTTGTCTTTGTTATACATAAAATGTGTAAGGATAATTTACTTGGCTGCATTCTACTGCAATACAACATTAGATCTAATTAATTTACATATCTTGTTCTTAGTGTTATTGATTATTCTATTTAAATTAATTGGTGTTCTTGTCATTTCCAATTTTATTTACAACATGTGATATGTATGGTAGTGCTATCCATTTTTTATCATTTCTAATGTTTTCATTCCAGTTCATAGTATTTCTTTTGAAATGCTTTATAGATTTATGTATACCATTTGCTTTATAACCTGACTTTATTATATCAGTGCTATAAATTTAATGTCTGAATATCCTAGTGCCTCACTGATGACAGCCAGTAGCTAGAAACTGGTCTGGGGATAGGAATATTCGAAACACTTGTAAAGAACTATTAACATTAATTATATAATATAAATTTCCATGTTCACAATCTTGTCAGATTCAAATTGAGACAGTTGTTTCGATATAAAAATTTGTTAAAACCCACAAATTTATGTCACATTGATACTTGAGATCCCACATTAAAATGATAAATCTTCTAGTGCTTCATTCGTTATTTCAATGCTCACTTGTATCAATGTAACCTACAAAGCCATCTATGGATTATGATCCTATATGGATTATAGTTTTAGAAAACTATATCTAGTAAAATAAATATTTAATTAGCAGAGATGTTCATACAACCTCATTTGAATATTGTGCAAAATATGAATAAATATTATAAATATATATTTCAAATTATACAGCACTAAATAATAAATAACTTGGAACAATAAAAATGTTAACGTTAATTACATAAATTTAGTATTTGAAGAATGATTTATTAATATATTTTGTATAGTTAACAAATCCCTATACAGTACGCTTATGAAAATGCCTTCTTAAAATGAAATTTTGTGTATCATAGTTAAGCATTGAATGGAAGGTTTAATGACCAGATATATTCATAATAATATATATAAATTTATTTTAAATATGAATTAAGTAAATTCTTTTTAAGTGTAAAATGCTTAAATTCATGATCACCCTATAATGCAAATAAATGTATTTATTATATGTGAAAACCTTTTCGTTATACGTAGTTATAATATTTCAGATTCTGGGAGAAGGGGGTTGACTTATGTTTAGTTTCTAAAGATGGGGATGTTTTGGGAAGACAAATTGTATGTTTCTGTAGTTAGACAAAAGAGTAAATCTAAATGTAAAAAAGTTAATTGTAAAAATATAAAATTAAAAAAATATATATAATTAGGTTTAAAAAATCAGCATGGAATTTTTTTAATAATTCTGTAAAATGATAATTTATTTTTGAATAATTATTTTTATATAATTAAATTTAAAAAAAGAAACATACACGCCAATTAAAAAACAATGAATTATTTTTAATTAATGTTCTGAAATTAAAGGATTATTTTAGACTGTTTAAATGGAATTAATTAAATTCAAAAACAAAAAAAAACAACTGTTAATAAACATTAAAAATAATAATTCCAAAAGCAGATTTAAAAGCTGAATTTAATGTTTAGTTAGAACATCAGTGAGACTGCATAAATATTTGATAGAGATTAAAATAACTAGAGTTGCAGACAATTATCTAATGGTCATTATGAATAAGATTACAGTTTAGAAAAATGAAGCTAAAATAACTCATTAACATTAAAGAGAAGAAGAAAAAAAGTTAGAAGTATTATAGAACACAATATTGATATGAGCTTAGTAATAATTTCTTGAATAAAACAGTTGAGTGCTAAATATATTTCAATTATTGTGAAAAAACCTCTTCGGTATGACAATGTTCAACTGTATTATATACAATTCAGCAATACAAATAAGGAGAAGTGGAAGAAAATTTTAATACTTCAAAGAAGAAGTTGGCATGCTAAGATCAAGACTAATGAAGCAATATTTGGATAAAGCTCTGATGATGACTGCTGGACAGTTGAAACTGTAGGCAAGAAGAGATAAAATAAATCATGTCAAACTGCATTGTGGAGTGTCAAAGTGGAAGGAAATTTTAATGTTCTACATTATGTGTTGGGTGCTCTCCAATAAGGCACCATTACTGCTCTTATTATGTGGTCTCTCAAAATTGAGTAAATGATATGCCATGCATAGCAGTTCCTGGTCTGAGTATGATGATTTTATAAAGTATATCCTTCTTGCTTTTTTGATTGAAGTTATTTCATGTAGTCAAAAAAGATATCTGATATGCAGAAATATATATATAAGAGAGAGAATTAGATGACTCCGGAATAGAAATTAATTCTAATTTATAACTGATTAGAAAACAAAGAATGCTATACAGTGATACTAAAAAACTGCTATAATAGAAATCAAATGAACAGTTTTGAAAGATATCTAGATCCACAAGTTTACTTACTAATCAAATCTGAGATACGAATTTTGATTATATATATGAATATAATTGGAAAATATTTTTAAAATAATTGTAAAGTATTTTTTATTATGATTACCACATAATTTAATATAATGTGTTGATTTTATTTATTTTAAGTTTTATTGCAGTTATATATGCAACCATTTTTAAATATTAATGCAGATCTATATTATGTAAATTCTCCTCTACATTACAATATGTAAAAATGATAAATGGTAGAAAAGTAACCCGTCTTATAATGCTAAACTTGAACTAAAATATTTTATATGTAACTAACTATAATATTAAATAACTAATTGAGTTTTCCACAATACATATGTTTTGAAAAAGGCAATTATAAACTTTATCATGTATTCTGTGTATGAAAAACCTGTTTTATATATTAAAATAGCAGAAAAAGTTAATTTAGAAATAGCTTCCAGACAATGTATAATTCATGTAATTGCAGCAGGCAATGTTTCTATTTGCTGCTGTTTGTTTTAATATTCACATTGTTTTGATCAAAATTTTTAGATTTAATTTAAATTTTTAATCAATAGATGGAAGCGCGAGCTAGCAAAAAATCTAACAAGCACTATTGAACTATATACACTATTTTTTTAAATTCAGCTCTATTTTTTACTAGAATTGTCTATAAACAAGTAATACTTTTTTAATTTTAAAATATTTAATATTTTGATTTATTAATTTTAATAAAAATAATGTTTCTATCTTTATATTTTGCCTTCTTAAGTACTAAAAGCTAAATTCTTTAAACTGAACAGCATGCAAAACTGCACTACATTAATTTAAATCATACTTTTAAAAATATATGTTAATATATTATAGAAATCACCTTTATCTAACAAATATACTAATAAATTGTATGGCCACATGCAAATACACAAAAATTATACATTTTGCGTGATGACATGTTGAATAATTCTGAGGCTAATGAGTTAATTCATACTAATTCAATTTACATTAAACAAATTGTGTAAAATTTAATATTTTACACAAAGAAAAGTAATTATAAGCTTCTTGTAATAATATTATACTGATTAATACTTATTATAAAAACTAGATTATATATAATGTTTACAAAAGCATCAAGTCTTACTAGCAATGAATAAATTAAGATTACTCATTGCTCCCAGACATATTAAATGACTAACAATGAAAAAATTATGATTGAATTACAGGTAGGTAGAATTTATTTCACAATAGCAAATAAAGTTGCAACAATTTAAAACTCTACAAACAATTTGAAATTTAAGATTGCTACTATCATACATATTCTCAACATAGCATTACATTTTAATCTGCATTAGCAATCATGTTTATGTTTACATTACTCTAACTAGATCCAAGTGTGGAAGTTTGAGGAATCAATGAGCACTTTGTGAGTTTGATTGAACTGCTAACAGATTGCATTGACAGCTCTTAAATAAAAAGATACAAACAGATTACTGCTTTCAATGCAAATGTTATTATATAAAAGAAACATGAAAACAGGGCAGTTAGATATATATATAAAAGAAGTTAAAAATTATCATTATTAACTGTTGTTTTACATCACATCAAAATGCAATAATTAACAGATAACAATATTATTAAAAGTAAAGTTTATATTATAAACTATGAAAACTGTGCGTATACCACTCTATAGATAAACACTTTATATTAAACGAGTAACCATCACATGATCACCACTTTATATGCTTACTCATGGTGTTAAAAATAGAGGTAAAACTATCCATACGGTAGTGCCACAGTACAAGCCAGAGTAATCAATGGATGCAAAAAGATTTGCATAAAATCTCTATCAAGTCCATACTTGTTCAACATCCCCAGATTAGTTTTTAATTTGTGGTTTTTGTTATTGAGGTGCTGTGGATCTGTGATCATTGCACCTATATCTTAGGATCTAATGCAACCCTCTAGCATTCACCTTTTACTTTTTTAGTTAACTATAATGCTATGAATCTAAAATCGAAAACCCAATAATATTTTCAATCCAAGCTCATGTGCTTGTATAGTCATCCCAATAGGTTAATAGTGACTATGATTATTAAAGAAATACCACAATGTATAATACTGAACTGAGTTCAGATCTATATGGCTATATAAGTGAATGAGCATGGACTGAAAATATTATTGTGTTTTTAATTTTAGATTCATAGCTTTATACTTAACTAAAAAGATAAAAGGTGGCTGCTAGAGGGTTGCATTAGATCCTAAAATCTAGGTGCAGTGGTCTCATATCTAAACTCTTCATTGATGAAAGTCACAAGCTAGAAAGTAGTCTGGGAAAATTGGATGGGTATGCACTAGATAGAGATTTTATGCACAAACTTTCTTGCATCCATAGATTACTCTGGCTTGCATTTAGTGGCAATACTGTATGGAGAGTTTTATCTCTATTTAACAGTTTGAGTAAGTATAAGAAATGGTGATCATGTGATGTTTAGTGATTTAATACCAATCCTTCCCAATAAGATATTGGTGATATGATTATTAAAGAACTGAAGGCAGTAAAATGTATAGGTACTGAACTGAATTCAGATCTATATGACTGTACAAGTAAATGAGCTTGGATTGTATTTTCAATTTTAGACTCATAGCTTTATGATTAACTAAAAAGGTAAAAGGTGGCTGCTAGCATATTGTATCAGATCCTAACATGCAGTGCTTTCAGATACAAGGCTTATCACTGATGAAATCCACAAGCTAGAAACTAGTCTGGGATATTGGATGAGCAGGCACTTGTTGGGGATTTTATGCACAAACCGTGTATCCTCCATTGATTACTCTGGCTTGCACTGAGTGGCACTGCTGTATGGATAGTTTTGCCTCTGTTTTTAACACTTGGTTTATGATGTATTTTTATATTAAACTATTTCCATCATCCAATATGTGTATTGATGTCTTAAGAAAAATTTAACTTTATTTAAATATTTCAAACGTCAAACAGGTTAGTATATGGACAATGTTTCAAGAGGTATTATTTCCCTCTCTTCTTCAGGTGTTGCTGGCCTGTCCAGTGGCAGTACTAGCATGGTATTCGAACTTGAACCCTTAGATTATTGAGTAGTGAATTCTAAGGTAACACTCTAACCAACTGAGAAATACAACTAGAATACCATCATCACAGACCTTCAGGAAAACTCTTTGTTTATATTTAAAATCTCTATATATTATCATAATAGAATATTACAATACAAAGTCGTTGATTATTTAAGAACTAAAGATTCCTGATCAAAGATAAACTTATCATTTCCGGTACTCAAATGTCTCATTGATCTTCTGGACAACTAACAACCCAATTATTTTCTTAATAGCAATAATAAATTATCATTGGTAAACACTTTTAGAGACTATCAGTATAACCAATATAATTTGTTTTTTAAATTCCATCTTTTTATTCTTGATAAGGTTAGTCCCAAAATAATTATATATGTTTGATTTGGGATCAGTTGATTATGTTGCAAAATTGTAATTATGTCATTGATTCAAAAATATTGCACTTCTTATAGCATAGTTTTTTATAGTCTTTTAAATGGTATCAATTACTATTCTTTCCTATTTTTTTATTTGATGATTTTTATATATAAAAAAGTTCTGTTTCACTGAATTAACATATTGATCTAAAAATAGACTGTTTTTTCTCTTTGTATTAGGTTTCCGACATAGTCTTGTTAGATAACTTTTCTGTAGGCAATTTGTCCAGTTCACTTGATTACGTAAACAAATATGAGCTCTGCGACCTGGTCTACCGCAAAAATAACAGATAAATTTATTATCCTGATGATTTTTTATATTATTATGTTCAAAAGTTTTTTAAGTGATGTGATACCGATTTACAATTGGGTTGATGTCTAAATGCTATTTGGCTTGATCAAGTTCCAATTGATTTTGTTCTTAATAAAAAACCGAGAAATCAGGAGAAATATTATGGATAAGAATATGAAATTTCTACTGACTGTTGGCTTTGTCAAAATAGTCAGTTTGTTAGAGTGTTATCTTAAAATTCAATATCCAAGAATCTAATGGTCCAGGTTTGATTCCCATGCTAGTACTGTCATTGATCAGGCCAGCAACATCTGAAGAAGAGAGGAGAATAATACCATTTGAAACAGTGTGTATGTGCTATTATTAACAGTTGAAAGTAATTGGAAAATTTAAATAAAGTTTACCATTTTTCTAAAAATATTCAATATTTAATATTAGATGATGAAAGCAGTCCAACATATAAATACAACTAAAATACCATCATCACAAATATACATCATATACTGATCATTTAGTTCATTTTTGACGATCTTATTATGTTGTACTTTAGCTTCTGCCATGATCTGTACTTTTTTTTTCAATACTTCACTACTTTCTCTAATTATAGTTTACTAACATCAATTCTCAACTATATCTTTTCAAAAAAAAAATCATTCCAGAAGTTTTGAAGATTTTTGAGATAATCTTTATAATGCAAATAGAATATGCTTTTTTTGCATAAAAATCCTGTTACCATTATTTCCCTTTACATGTCTAATTTAGCAAAGCAACATCTTCAATAGTAACACATTCAATTCAGAAAAATGAAGAACATACCCATTGGTATTATAATCCAAACATGATATTATTCTAATATTATAAAGTATCTTAATTATGTTTATTTCAGAGCCTTTATGTTAAGTTAGTAGATAGTCCATGACCTACATCTAGACAATAAATTGAAAAATAATAGTTCTATATACAATTCATTTAATTATAGTAATTATAACATTATGATTACATACTGTACTTTATTTCTAGTTAAAGACAACAGTCACATGTTCAATTTTAAGTTTACCTTCATCGAAAAAGTTCTCATGAAATCTATATTGACTCATATTCTCAGGATGAAAGTCATCCAAGTTGAAAGATGCAGCAGATCTTTTATTCATCATTGGTTAATAAATGATCCAATCACTGAATAAAGTATTTTAGGTTGGGTATAAAGCATAAACATTCTTCAACTCATTTTTTGAATTATATATAATAACATTTATCAATTCAATTGAATAGCTAAAAAAAATGATGAATTTCCCAATCAACCCTACTTGCATCTTAATAATATTTTATAAAGTACAAATAAACTGTTTCAAAGACTACTATCATAAATATGAAAAATAATCACAGTTGTAGAAATAAATCCATTGAATCTAAAACCCTGACTCAAATTTTGACCGCTTCACATTTTCCATCAGCAATAATAACTTCTGTTATGTACAACATGTATAAACATTAGTGGACAAACAATCCATTTCAATCATTGCCATGAATCTTTTCAGTTGATCGAGTAAAATTTTTGACTAAATCAATAAAACAATTACATAAATTGCATTGTTTTTCCTATCATTTTTTTGCTACTATATGGTAACAAAAATCATATCTATAATGTTTCATCATTCTCTAACATTATATTGAGTTTCTGTAACAAAGCTTTTATAACTGGATGCAAATTATTTAACAAAATCACTAGACGCATTTTTGCTGTAATAAATAAAATGATGGACTGGAAAAATTGAAGTGCAACAATAAAAGCACCTTTAAAATCAAGTAACACTTCATGGGTAATTTTTTTATTATAAAAAAATCAATACCTTTAAAGCTAACATATTACTAACTTCAATTCTTCCACCATTTTTCAACAAAAATGATCAAAATATATTTCTCCACTTGTTTGATGTACCACGATTTTCAAATAAAAATTTGCATGAATGGATTTAACAGAGTTTTGATGTTATTTTTAAGATTCACATATTCTTTCAATGGATTTAAAAAAAAACTACACTGGTTACAATCAGTGAATAATTAAATAAATACATATAATATTCAAAAAGCTTTATTGCCAAGACACTTAAGAAACTAAGTCATGTCATCAGGCACCTTATGAAGTTCAAGTAATATTATTACACATCTTAAGAAGTCCAATTCATATCACCAGACCCCTTAAGAAATCCAAGTCATGTCATCAGACACCTTAAGAAATTCAAGTCATGTCATCAGAGACCTTAAGAAGTTCAAGTCATATCATCAGGCACATTAAGAAGTCCAAGTAATGTCACAAGACACATTAAGCAGTCCAAGTCACATCATCAGATACCTTAAGACATCCAAGTCATGTCACCAGACACCTTAATAAGCTCAAATCATGTCATCAGACACCTTGAGATGTTCAAGTCATGTCATCAAACACCTTAAGAAGTTCAAATCATGTCATCAAATCATATCATTAGACACCTTAAGAAGTCCAAGTCATGTCATCAGACAGCTTAAAAAGTTCAAATCATGTCACCACAATTAACCACAGGACCCCACATTTCAGAGTCTGACATTCTGCATCTGTGATAAACTACACATCAAATAGCTTTATTGCTTGAGAGTTTATATAAAATTTGACACCTAAAATGCTTGGCCTAGAAATGATCCTAAGACCTTAGGTTTCAGGTTTGATATTTCACCATTACATTAATCATGCAGAACAGTGAATAATTTTTGTTTTCATCTATCATATTTAAGCCTTTTTATCAGTCTCTGAACTTCTGTCTTTAAACTTTATATAGAGTACAAAGTTCCTCATTTAGCTTAATCATCTTCCAAGTGAAAAAATATTATTTGCTCACATGATTAATAATAGAATTATTGTTAGAGAACCTCTCAACATTTCTTATTTTTCATGAACCTGAGAAGGAACTTACTTGAGTATACAACACAATTTTTAAGATTTCTTGCCTTACTAATATGAAATGCTTGAAATCCAAATTGACAATTTTGGCATTTAATAAACACTGAAAATTAGAATAAGAAAGAGATATTTCTAAAGAACGATTAATTTGTACATGCACATAATAGATAACTACAACTATTGCATTCTATCATAAATTAATAAAATTTTGCAGGCATTTATTTGGGTATAACAGAATTATATATACATATTTTAAGCCCTAATCTTTGGCAGCCATAATATCCACAGTATATGAACTACACACAATTATTCCATTCCACACACACAAATGATTAATCTCTACAGGATTGTTTTAAAAATAAGAGTCCATTTTTGCATAATTATTTCTCATTAGCATAATTAATGTTTAAAGTACATTTAAATATATGATTGGCTTTTGTAAGTTTTCTAGAATAGTATCATAATTTTATTCATATACCATCTGCACATAATTACATGATTAAATAATAAACTTTATTTACATTCATGTATATACTATACATACACAGATAGTCCAGGTCTTTTAACATTGATTGGTATGGAACAGTAAAATGGTTTTTGTAGCAAAATTAGAAATATTCTGTTTTATTTCTTAAAAAAATTCACAGGTTGCCACTGGTTTCTAAAGAAACAAGTTCAAACTTCTAATGGAATTAATATAATAAAGCTACCCTATGTTGATAAACCTTTTTAAAAATAATATTTGCATGTAAATAAAAAATGGTTAAAAATATCAGTACACAAATTCGTTTTCACAAGCCTACCTTTGATACATATGGGGTTTCAAGACTAGAAGAAATTAAATTAGATCACACAGAATTTAATATTTTTTTAGATAATTTCACTTAAAAATATGCCTAACCATTCAATTACTCATTTTCCAGAAGGAAGAAAAGAGTTTTAAAAAGAATAATTGTATATATTTTAAATCTCGATAAATATATTGTTACAAGTGCTGTTCTCTGATTAGATCTTGGAAGAGATCACTCATGAATCTGCTCTACAGCATTCAATGCCTTGGAAGAGGGGCAGACTCTGTTGATGAAGATTCATGGATCAGACTAAGCGCTATTACTTCTGTTTTTGAACTTTACCCCTATCACCTCATTCACAATTAATACATGTTTTTTGTTAGAACCTTTATGGGTGCTTTAAAATGTCAAAAGATTATAATTAAAATACAATGTTGAATTATTTGTATACGGAACGAGAACTCCCAGAATCAACTCTGGCGCTCGCGGGTCTGACGTTCGAACTTCGTATACACTCTCCCGAGCAATAAAGAAATCAGCCTTTCTTTTTATAAGATTTATGATGACTCAGGCTTTTGCTAAGTACATTTTTTAATATCTAGCAAATACGTTTTAAAAAAGATTAATATCTTACAATGGGATTAAATATTTTGAACAATCACCGATTAAAAATCCAACTGATTAAATTACATTTTTATAAAAATGATTAATAATCTTATGTAAGAATTAATTTAAAAGTCAATAAAACTTTTATATAGATAGTAAGTAATAATTTACTAAGGCTGTAACCTTAGAAATAAGCATCTGAAAAATACGAAGGTAGGGACCTCTATAGGTCTTAAAACACAAGCTATAGAGGTCCCTACCTTCGTATTTTTCAGATGCTTATTTCTAAGGTTACAGCCTTAATAGCCTTAGTAAATTATTACTTAATATAATAATGGGCGTTTAATAATATTTATAATATAGATAGTAAATATTTTAAATTTGATATTATAATAAAATTAAGAATATGATAAATTGTGTTTATATTGTAAAATATAATTAGTTTTTATCAATGTTTTTTTCTAAATTTACGGAAAAAATTTAAGAGTTTTTATATATTATTTTAAGTTTGTCTTTCTTTAGACTGAAACAATCTTTTTTTTTTTACTAACGAGAGTGTTTTTTTTTTACTCTTAACTTAAAAACAAAGAAATTACTGAATGCTTCAAAATTTAATTTACGAATAATCTGCTTTGTCCAGTTCTGTAATTCGGATTTATTGCTTTGAATCTATCTATCTATCTATCTATCTATCTATCTATCTATCTATCTATCTATCTATCTATCTATCTATCTATCTATCTATCTATCTATCTATCTATCTATCTATCTATCTATCTATCTATCTATTTTTCTCCCTGCTGATTTATTTATTTACATATCTATCTTTTGTTATCTATCTAATTATCTATTTTTCTATCCATTCATCTATCTACCAATCCATCTATCTATTTATTTAACTATCTATTTACCTATCTATTAATTAATGATTTTCATAGACTTAAAATATAAACATTGAAAATATAAGGGCAGTGTTTCTTTGTAATAAATTAAATCAAACCTTAGCTATGATGTAATTAGGAAATCATCGATTAAAATTAGTAGGGCAAAATGAACTCACATAATCTAGTAATAATTATAGTACTTGTCTAATTTTCATTATGCTAAAAATGATTGATTCTGAATTAATCATAAATATTTTTTTATGCGTGAGAATATGAAATATATCAGTTTCTTTGAATTTTTATTAATTTAATAATTTATTTAATTAATAGAGGTTAATCTTTTACCAATTGCTGATTAAGGGCTTGATTCTGCTTCTAATGTTAATTATGTATTCGAATTTACTATTTTTATATTTGGTAAAGTGAAAATACACACAGAAAAGGTAGTTTCTTAATAATATTTAGCTTTATTATTGCCTAGCGTTATTAATTATTTTCTATGCTTTGATTTTTTTTTTACATAAATTATCTATAAAGTATTTTTTGCAGCCATGCTTGCATGCACACATACACATACATACATATATATGTATACTTATAATTAAATATTAGAGTAATAAAAATTCTTTTTTTTTTGAAAAGGACAAAAAAAATATAATTGTCACTTAGGAGCACTTTCGACTATTCTTGTAGCCTTTGTCAACTAATACTTTGAAAGGTCAACTTTCCCATAATTCCATGATTTTAACATGAACTGCCTGCCTCTCTTGATTAAGTCTGTATTTATATATTAGCATAACTTCCTTTATTTTTCTATTATTGTTATTTCTTTCAGTTTGCAATATTTTTACATTATTATAATTGAAATTAAAATCATAAATAGATGATTTATTATGCTTGTAGAAAAATGGAAGCTGATACGTTATTATTATCTTTGCAATTTTGTTTTGTATTTTGGACTCTTTTTAATAACAACAAGTGTTCTTTCATTCTTTTCTCCAATGTACACCTCAATTCCCCTATATATCCACTTCCACACCTACATATCCATTTTTAAATGATACAATTTTTGTTTGTAAATGAGGTTTTACCTTTGGAGTTATTTATTAATTTATTTAAAGTAGGAACTGTGTAAAATGCAAAAAAAAAGAATTTTAATTACTGTATTTACTAATATTTAATTATAAGTTTATGTATATTACTTCAAAGAAATACAGACATAGATTTATAATATTATCACATGTATATAGAGAGAAAAAGAATATATATACAATCTATTGTACCCGGTTCGATCCATAGATGCTCACACTCTTCTGCCAATGGTTTAGCTGTGTTGAACCTTAATTTGTAATACATTTATAATCTTATTTAATTATAAATATTATGTGAACGAACTGGCATGTTCGAGCAACGTGGAAAATATTATTGATAGCTTTAGCTGTCAATAATACCCACGATCAGACCGAGCTATGCAATGCATAACATGATCATATTTCCAGATTGTGGCCACCTCGGCTGCTAGATTCAAACCCCTACTATCCAAACGCTTTATTTGTTTCAGAGCAAACCCTGGGCACCAGCTAGACTAAGACTAACATGTTCGGACAGTAGGCCCATACTCCAGTGCTCAAAAAATTTCTTAACTAGCTCAGTCTATTTTCTAATTCAATAACAAAATATAGTTTCAATTAGAGGTGAAAAGAATTGACCGACAAATAAAGCTTTAATTTCAAAGAAAGAATTTATTTTAATTAACATTGATTAAACTATTTTTAAATATTTTATTAATCTTATTTGCTAATATAACACATGCAAATATATAATTCGCACACTATGATATCTTATGAGAAAGCATTAAATAATATTTGTAATTTAAAACACAATGAAATCAATATACTAACACATGAACACACACAACATTTTAAATACACATATTAATAGTTTGTCTATGGGTGCTATAGAGTTCTTAAACTTGACTCTTGAGGCTTTACGAATGCGATGGCTACTTTAGAAATGAGTATAAGAAAAATGTTATTACCTAGGATTTTGAATGTGGATACTTCTTGCTGTTTGCTGCTTCTAATGAAGTATTTCTAACTGGTTAGATTTGAAGTTTTCTTGTGGAGATTTGATGTTGATTATTCTGAGGCATTTTCTTTAAGACAATTAGATATTGAGCAGCTTCAGGTTGTTACGCAGGCATCACTTAAGATCATGTTAGTTGGCTGTTATCATTGGACTTCAGGCTGGAGAAAGTCATATGTTTTCCAAGGTTTTAACACTGCATTCTTGATTCTGGATCCATAATAAACTGACTGATATAACTCTCTCAAACACAACTTAAATGCAACTCAAACTCAACTCTAATACAACTCTGATGCAACTAACTCAACTAACTGTCCGATAAAAAATTGGCTATTTATACATACGACATGTTGTTATTTTGATATCCTCCAGATATACCTGTTGTCAAAATTTCTTTGATAATCCTTTAACCACATGTTTTTGAAGATTGTTTAATTAGTAGCCACGCAAATGTGTTGTTTTATATTTTTAATTAGTAGCCACCACTGAGTGTTTTTTAATTTTTTTTTAGCTTTCATTTATTTTTTAATATTCAACATGCATACATTATATTTACAGTCACACACACATATATAATTTGAGATCCACTCACTATTTAGTTTTAAGATGACTTATTTTAACTTAAATAAAAGAGATTTATGTTTTAAAACTTTTAACTTATATTTTAACTAATAATACAAAAAAACTCTTTAACTTCTTTTATGAAACTTTAACTTGACGCTTCTAAAGCAAAAACCCCTCCCCCCTTTTAATTAACTAGCTGTAACTTTTATTTCAAAACTCTTATACTTTTACTTCTACGTTTACTTTTATGAAAGATTTTTATTTTAATAAATTTTTAAACAAAATTATTATGTGCCAACACAATGTTGGTACACTATATATTAATATTAAACAATGAGAACATTAAAATTTACACTATTATTCTCATAAATATTACTTATATATACATACCATTTCTCTACAGTATGATATGCTATTTTCATCACTATTATTACTATTACTATATAATTGAATTTTTATACAATTATTTTATTTTTATTTTACATATTTTGTTAATTAATAAAAGATTTTAATATATTAAACAATTGTTTCCTATTCTATATGATTATTTTAACTAATAATTACATAATAAAATAATTAACTGAATTATATTTTAATTTTATATTATTTCTTAATTCATCTTTTGATTACTTATAAAAACAATTATTATTTTTTATGATTTGAAAAATAATTTTTATTATTTAAATGTAGATTACTAATTTTGTTGGTACTAAGAAGAGGATTGCATTTATCTATGTATAATGCTTCTCAAATTGTTCTTTCTTTGTAATCATAAATTCAATAATTTTTCCTGTCAAAATGAAATATTTATAATTTATTTTATGTTAGCAAATTATTAATATTTTTATCATTTAAATGTCATTGTAATGTATTTCTTGATATTTCCAATATAATTATTATAATTTTCTTTTTTTTTTACACTTATTTCATATATTTTGCTTATGTTTTTACAAATATAAGGACTCATGAAGTTTAACTACTTGATCAAAAATGATTCTACTATCCCAATATTTTAAAATAAAAAAAATAAAATGCACCTAATTATCATGGAATATCATTATTATTCACTACAACAAAAGGTTTCAAGAATTTGGTTAAATAGATGGCTCCAGTCATAAAAAATATTTATTAGAGATTTAATGTGCTTTTAAAAAATCAAAAAGCACTATAAATATAGATTTTCTTATAAGACAAAAGCAAGAAAAATATTAGGATCAAAAAAATAACTTATGTATGGTTCTTAATGATTTAATCAATGCATTTGGCACTATATTTATATTAAATAGCTTCTACATGATAAAATAAAAAGAAATTCATACCAGAATGGAAATCTAAAACATTTGAAATAAAAATATGGATGAGACAAATGTGTGTATTTTACTTCAATATTGATTTCAAGTTTTATGACTATGATTTTTGGAACTGTATAAATGAATCAAGTATCAGGTTTATTGGTGGGATTTTTAATTTGGATCAATTAAAAGCAAAAACAAGAACTTAATCTTCTTGTATTCTGGATTTACAGTATGCTAAAGATTATTCTATTTTCCCCCTCAGTTTTAAAGATAAAAACATAAAATGAATATAATATTTTCAATTTATCCATATCAATTTGACCACTTTTTAGCAAAAACCTTTTATTGTACACACACACACACACACATATATATATATATATATATATATATGTTTCAACTGTCCTGCAGTCTTCTACAGAGCTATGATATAATAAACAAAATAAAATGGAATAAAATACATAACTATATATAAATAATACCATAAAAATATAAATAATTAAAAACTAAAAACAACATTATATCATAGATCTGAAGAAGACTGCAGGCAGTCAAAATGTAGGTGTGTGTATATATATATACAATAAAAAAATTTTACTAAAAAAATGTTCAAAGTGGTTTGGATAAATGGGATTTATATAAGATATTACAGTAAAAATAAAGAAAAGGGTGATTCTGCTATATAATATTTTGTTGTAACATATAAAGACTTTGATTTAGTAATAAATTTTCAAAAAATTTAAGTTTTTAATTAGCCAGTTATGAAAAACAACCTTAAAACATATTTAGACTGGATGGTTATTAATTTAAGAATATGAGCCAATTTAAATATTCTGGCAGCTTTTTAAGTAGAAAAATTAATATAGATGAAATTCCAGTATCTTGTTCTTAACTCTATAATTGTGCTTTACACACATGTAATGAAGCTACATAATATAATAATTAATAATCTTAATTAATCATCTGAGCACTTTCGGGAAGTCTATATTCCCATAATCATAGCTCATTACCAATTGAGAAATGCTTATAATAAAGCATTATGTAAATTTATGCAAATTGACTATAGCATCCATTTTTTGGAAATGCAGAAGCAAGCTTCTCTTCTGTTTATATCTGTGGTATCACTTAATATATAGCAGGCTTCTTTGACCTTGCATTTAGCATCATTTCTTTCAGTGTAGATCGTTTTGGCAGTTGTTGGTTGGAAGGTGTGACCAGCAGTCCTTTCATGCTCAGCAAATATTGAGCCCCCCTCTGTCTTACTTTTAGTTTTGTTGTATAGATATCTGTACTGTGCTACTCTAGTGGCAATATTAGTCTTAGTTTCTCTATAGTAGGTTTAATGGCAGTTATTATGGGGGCATGTAATTTTATATATGACCTGGGGGAGTCAGTTTGGAAGAAATTTTGTCTTTTGTGTTGTTGATCAATCTGTTACTGGTTGGTGGTGAATGGAAAACCTATTTCAAAGTCTTTGGAAAGAAACAAATTAAAAGACAGGGTATTTTATCATAATAAAATAATTACTGCCATTAGCTGTATATAGAACTGTTATTTTAAGTAATTTATTGTATGAAAACCTCTATTGAAGTAATAAAAAGGTATTAGAAAAGTTAATTTAAGGATACTTCATATAATTTTAAAAATACAACACAAGTATGGTCAATCAATATGTTCTTCAACTTGTTGAATGTAATAATATACAGTCCACTAGTGTGATGTCATTGCTTTGTTGAATTGGATATCTGAGATGAATGAATATTATATGATTGATTAAGAAAGTGTTTTATGATAAACTTGAATGTGCTTTATGGGGAAAATAGATTTTATTTACATAATAAGGATTATCTTAAAGACAATCTTATAAAATGCAATGCTGTTATTTTTTAATCAGGAAACATAATGAAGTATTTCAGTAAGAAACATTTTTTGCAGAATAAATTAACAGAGAGATTTGATGTGATGTGATGTGATGCACTATGACTTCTCCTTATATGGAGTCAGGAATCTCTCAGCAACTATGCCCATAGAAACCTGTTAGCCACTTTGACTTCACTTTCCATTCCCCACCCCAAGTTTTCCCATATTGCAAAACATTAAATGAACAAAATAATCAACTAATGTGATTTGTATGTGCGTATTTGTGATTCATAATTTAGATTTTATATTCATAACTAAACTTATCTCTTATATAGCATTTTTTTGCCATTTTATTTTAAAATTATATAACTAGATGATGATAATCTCCCAAATTTTCAACATTATTATTTTTATTTAATAAATTATTTATGTTAGAGAGTTTTTGGAAGTAATATAATTATCTACTTCTTCTTCCTTTTCCTATATATTGATTTCTACCTTAACATATACCATTTACATCTTTCTTAAATACTTTATCAATACTCTTTATTTATATCAAACTAACAGTTTCGACTGTCCTGCAGTCATCATCAGAGCTCTTCACAATCCTGATGATGACTGCAGGATAGTCAAAACTGTTAGTTTAATATAAATAAAGAGTATTGATAAAGTGTTTAAGAAAGGTGTATAAATGGTATGATATGTTAGAGAGTTTTAATATATAATTTTGAGTTTTATTTTTTGTTTATATTTTATGTTTAGTTTTTTGGTAATTGTATTCAGTATTTTATTAATATATTTTTAATTTTTAACTAATGTGTATATTATTATTTTTTATTTTTATATTATTATTTACGTAAAATATTTTTTATTTATAAACTTTTGTTAGAATATATTATAGACATTTCTTTATTTTTAATAATATATATTTAATGGTTATTGGAACATAAAATTATTTCTCAGTTTATCTTTCCCTTATGTTTTTTTATGGATATTATGAAAGTCTGATTTTTAATTTGTTAAATATCTCACACAAAATTCAAACCCGACCTTTCCAGGTCAATAAAAGCATGATTTATAACATTCAATTTAATAGAATGTTCCAAAGTTACTCATACAGCTAATAAACAATACCTAAGCATTTAACTAAAAATTAACTTGTTTTATATAATTATATGGTAATTTTTTTAAAAAGTTATGTGAAAGTCAAGCAACTTAATAGAAGATTGAGTAATTAGTAATTCCATTCAATTAATCTGAGCCAATATTTTTTGTATTTATATTACACAGCAGGAAATCGATCTTAGAGGTGTCAGTTACACTCTGTCACTCTGTTGGTGTTCTGATAAGTTTGGTTTCAAAAATGCCTTAATTGTTTTTGTTAAATAGGAATATTTACAATCTTATAGTCACTTTTTTAAAAAAAGCTTGATCAATGAGTCATTATAAAAGTTTTTTTTACCTTCCATTATTAGTCTAAAGTGGTAGTAATATTCACAGAACCTTCTCATTCTTTATTTGAGCTAATTCCTCTCAAATTTTTGAACTTAAATTGATGGTGTTATCTGCATTAAATGAAGTTGTTATCTATATTCAAAATACACAGAAGGGCAAAACTCTTCATACAGTAGCACCACTCAGAGCAAGCCAGAGTAATCAGTGGATTCAGAAAGGTTTGTGCATAAAATCCATATCTAGTATCTATTTGTCCAATATCCCTAGACTAGTTTCAGCAGTACTCTCAGATCTATGGCTCTTCACTGATGAAAGCCACAAGTTAGAAACTAGTCTGGGGATCTTTGATAAGTAGGCAGTAAATGGGGATTTTATACACAGAACTTTTCTGCACCCATTGACTACTCTGGCTTGCACTGAGTGGTGCTACTGTATGGAGAGTTTTGCCTCTATGTTATCAGCTTGTGTATGTGTAAAGAATGGTGATCATGTGATGTTAAAAGGTTACATCCAAAATAGTGATAGAGTCCTCCACAATGTATTCCTGCTTCATGGTTAAACTGTTTGTGAAGTTAATTATTTCTCATAAATGTTATCAATTGATTTATTAGTTTAATTTTATATACAGATACAGAGATGGCTAAAGGGAGTTTGAAAATCTGGGTTCAAACCTCTATATTACATCTAGATTTCAGATTTGTAAAGTTTACTTGTATTTAAAATAGTTTAATTTTAATACCTTTTTTTAATGCAGCATTATAATGATATAAAAAATTTATTGTATTATGATGTGATTTTTCAAATTCAGATTTTTAAAATAAGCTGTCCATGAAATAACAAACAGTGGCAAACTATGGGTCATAATTATTTTTTGGTATCTATGACATGCCTTAAGTTTGTCTTAGCATTTTAAATGACACAAGATCTAGGAATAAGCAGTTTTTATTTACAAATATTTAACTTCTCTAAAATTTATAAAACAACGTTTGTCTCAATGTTTCTGGCAATGGAATTTTATGTGTAATTATATATTACAATATTTTCATCATTTAAAATTAATTATTAAATATTTTTAGAAAAATTCAAACTTTATTCAACTTTTCAAATACATTAAATTGTTAGTATGTATGACAATGTTTTGAGTGGTATTAGTATTCTTTGGTCTTCAGATCTTGCTGGGTTGATCAGTGACAATACTAATATAGAAAATGAACCTGGAACTTTTACATTTATAATTATTAAATTTAATGTAATACTTTAACTAAATAGGATACTCTGTATAACCTAATTAATTAGAAAATCACCTTAAATTCAATATTTACAAATCTAAAAATCCCTGATTCTTTTCTATTTTATTATTGTCATTGAGTAGGTTAAACAAGAGAGGACAATAATACCATATAATTATGTTATATAGTAATGTGTGCTATTATTAACAATGACTGTATTTGAAATGTTTATAAAGCTCAAATTGTTGAAAGACATTTAACGATTAATATTAGATAATAGAGATAGTCCAACAAATAGTTTCAAACATATAGTAATTGAAACATAAGTAACTACCTCCCATTGAGTTAAGTATCACCAATGAGAAAAATATAGAATGATGCTAATCTACCTTTTAGCTCTGATGTTATATAAACTTAGTTTTCAATTCAATAATAATTTATTAACAATATATAGTAATTACATCCTGATGAAAATAAAAATTGTACAATAACACGATTATATTAATGTTCTATTTAACATCTGGCTAGAATGTATTATGTGAACACAACTGTTATACCACTATGTGAATGGGTATAGTGAAAAAAGTTTGTATAGTCTGTGAGATACTAAGAACTTGTTTAATGTGGTTAAAGTGTTTTATATAAGCGTAAGTATTTTCTTTTAAAATTGCCTAATCTAAAAGGCTGGGTTGGTTGAAGTTGAAAAACAGGAAGAAGATAGTGAAATTAATGTCCAGGTCTCATCAAAGGCTTTACTGGAGGTAAGGAGCTGGTCATATTTTTTGATTTTTTTTGTGTTTGATAAAACAACAGCTTAGTTTTTTGATGTAGTTTTAAACTATAGGGCAAATTTGACCTTTTTTAAAATTTATGCGCAAATTAAATACACTGAAATTATCCTTTAACTTCTGTAATGTACACATATATTTATTCAAACATTCATCATTATTATTGCTTCTAATAAAAATATTTCACTATCTTCAATATTCCATAGCTTGCTTTAATTCACAATAGTGAAATAGTTGATCTATAAAAGTTAAATAAAGTCTTTATATTGGATATTTTTCAAAAATCTTTTTCCTACTATCTTTCTAAGCTAAAAGTGGCTCATCTAATTTAATCTTCCCTTATTTAATTGAGAGACATATGATTTGTTTTATCATATGGGAGACATAATTATATTCTTTGACATATGTTCAATCAATATTCTATTTTTTCCATCCCTATGTCTCTAACATCTTCTTTTTTTAGCTACAAAAACAGTTCATATTTTTTTTCTCCATTGCTCCATCTAAGGAAATCAGCCTCATGAAGAATTCACAATTGTTTTGCAAACATCAAATTCTAATGACTTTGATGCCAGAAAGTATTTTTTCTAATAGAAAGGTTGCTTTGCATTAGCTGCTTTACATACTGTGTTTTCACAGTTTGACTTTTAGTATTTATTTGTTCCAAATACACACTACATATGCTACAACAATAAAATATTAATATTAAAATAGATTACGACTGACTTAACAATTGCATAAAGTTTATTTCATAATAATTAAGTTTTAACAAACTATTGATAATTCAAGACTGTATTATAGGCAAGTTAGACAAATAAACAATGTAAAAATTGAAAAAAAGTATACGTTTATTATTATTTAACATTATATCAGAAAACAATTAGACTTAAAAATAGAGTTTTTGCATATATTTATAATAAGAGTTCTTTTCAGATTGTAAACAAAGGCAAAACTCTCCATACAGTAGTACCACCCTGTGCCAAACAGAGTAATCAATGGATGCCAGAAGGCTTGTGCATAAAATCCCTATCTAGTGCCTACTCATCCAATATTCCCAGACTAGTTTCTGACTTGTGACCATCATCAGTGAGGAGCCTTGGATTTGAGAGCACTGCACCTAGATCTTAGGATCTAATGCAACCCTCTAGGTGCAGTGCTCTCAGATCCAAGGCTCCTCACTGATGATGGCCACAAGCCAGAAACTAGTCTGGGGATTTTGGATGAGTAGGCACTAGATAAGGATTTTATGCACAAGCCTTCTGGCATCCATTGATTACTCTGTTTGGCACAGGGTGGCACTACTGTATGGAGAGTTTTGCCTTTGTTTACAACAATTATGTGCTAGTATAGAGAAGGTGATCATGTTCTCTTCAGATTGTTTAACATAGTTATTAAATAACAGACTTAAGAGACAAAGGTGTCTGGACTAAAGATCAATCTGCCATTTCTAGTGTCCAAACAGCATATGACTGCTATGCATCTAAACATTTAGTTTTTTTATAATAGCATTAATAAAAAGACTATTGTAAAGTATTCTAATTATTTGAGATCTAATGGCATAATAAATATTTAATATTGGCAATATTAGTTTCAAAATCTTAGAATTATTTTTTTTTACTGAATCCAATAATAACTGGGTATCTTGATTTACAATACTTACATCACTGGAAACATTATGTTCGTATTAAAATGTTATATCACTATAAATATCTGATTGATGATATAATGTTACTTTCACTTTTATTAATATATAATAAAGAATAAATACTACTGGAACAACTTTATCAGCTCAATGACTTGCCAATCTTATTTATTAGAGTTTAAATCTAGATAGAACTAAAAATCAGAGACTAGCCAAAGGACTTCCAAGCAAGCATATGATTTATTTTAACTAACTCATAGCTAAGATGGTCAGTCATTAGGTATCTTGCTATTCTTAGTTAAAAGATAAAATAATAAAAAAAACCAACAAAATGCTCATCAATAGGGAATTGAGTTTTTTGGGAGTAATATCATTTTTCATTGTTCTTTTATATAAGAAGTCTGGTGGGGCCTTCACATTGCAGCAAAACATTTGCTTGCTTTTACCTTTTTGCCTATTAATATTAGCTTTTTATAAATATCCAGGCATTATCCTTATCTATCTATCTATCTATCTATCTATCTATCTATCTATCTATCTATCTATCTATCTATCTATCTATCTATCTATCTATCTATCTATCTATCTATCTATCTATCTATCTATCTATCTATCTATCTATCTATCTATCTATCTATCTATCTATCTATCTATCTATCTATCTATCTATCTATCTATCTATCGATCTATCTATCTATTAATTTGTTCATCAATCTCTATATCATATATACAAGGAATAGTTATTGAAGTAGATTGTTAAAAATTATATTTATCTGCCTGTTTTCTCGTAAGTATATCTATCTATATACTTTCAATTCTGTCTATCTATATATAAGTTCATGTGACAACAACAACGCAGAATTATCTAGACAATCATGAAGAATTGATGGAAAACAGAGCTGTGATATCCCAGTCTTCAGACTAATTTCTGTTTTTTATATCACTGAGATGGATTGGACTGCATCCATCTGACCAGAAACTATTTCTATTTTTTTTCTCCAAATAAATTGCCTGATTTTTTTTTTTTTTGCATGCTTATGTTTTGGGTTCAAATTTGCTAGTATAATTATATAGACTGACAGTCTGAAAGTATATTCTACTGACCTCAATTAGATGTTCTTTTGGGAAGTTTTGATTCACTGCCAAAGCAATAGTATATATCAAGCAAAATATCATAACTACTACTTTAATAGCGGAAAAGCTATCTATATAGATATAAACAATAAATGGAGAACTGATAGAAATGCAAATCAAATTCTTACAACAGCTTTTTGATATTGACTTTTTTCACTGAAGAGCTTTGAATTGTATATACTTATTCAATGAACACCTCAAATATCATCTGACATCCTTAGGCATGCTTATATAGACGGCTTTAATGTAAAAAGATAGAGTGGATTACTGCTGTTAATGTAGAAATTAAATGTAAACTGGCAGAGCAAAAGCAAGTAATGTTTAATATATATCACCCTTTTAACACAGGGTTAAAGATGTTTACAATTGGTTTAGAACTAAGGTTTTTTCGGAATATATAGTTGCTGACATGAAATCAGATCTCTATAGCTATACAAATAAAGTTTTTTGACTTCAATACTTAAGAGGTCGAACTTCCAAATCATTACCGTGAAAATATGACCGCTATTTGGGGATTTTTTTAATGACAAAAATTAAATTTCTATTTGAGTAGTTGAAGTATTTCTGAAGCCGAAATAGCATGTGTGTGTGTCTGTATATGTGTTAAACCTTGCCATCAAAATTAAATAGTAAGTAAAGATAATTTGTTATTTTCCAATAGATTCGTATTTTCACTCTCGTTTCTGTTGCATTTTCTGTTCGTAAAGTAACTCACCTGCCTGCTATTTAAGTAACGCTTTTTAATTTTTATTAATTAATCATTTATTTAATTAATATAATCTTATTTATTTAAAAATTTTTTTTTACTTAAATTTAGATTCGGGGTTGAGTTTATAATTATATAATTTTAAGTCTCAGCCATAATATTGTGCTGTATTTATTCTAATTCGTTCATTTCTAAAACTGTCAATCATATATTTCCTTTAACAATTTATATTAGATTTTTTTCTTAAAAAAAAAAAAAAAGACATACGCAATTGCTTTAAAGAAATTTGGTTTTTAAAAAACACAAAGTAGTTAATGAGAAAATGATAGGGGTTGTTTATGCATCATAAAATATTAAATGTGTATAGAATCGATCGTAAATAAATATATTCACTAAATATTTTTTTTTTTTTTAGAAAAATTGATTACATAGCTTTTTAAAATAATTGAAATCAAAATATGATAGTTTATAATAAATTAAAATATTTTATTAGATAAAAGCACTACGCGTTTTCATAATTTTATTTTTCATAAATATACAATTCCCTCTCTCTCTCTCTCTATCTCTTTCTTAGATATATATATATATAAGTTTTTATCAATGCGCTACGCGTTTCTATAATTACATCTTTTATAAATACAATTTTTTCTCTCTCTCATATTAGAGTTTTTTGTTTGTTTGTTTTTACTATTGTATGTTTTTTACTATTGTATTCTTCATTTCAATGGTTTTATTGCTCGGAAAGCGTCAGAATCGATCCTGGAACGTCCTGCTCTCCAGGCATATGTTCTATCAACTGCGCCAAACCAAACCGTGCAGAGTATAATACAATTATCCATCAACATAGAAAAACATATCAGTCTCTTTCACTAGTCATGCATATGGGAACTATTTCGCTTTTTTAGTTACTTAGACATAAACAGATGAAATAAATTAACTTATCTATGATTTAGTTATATTTAAGTTTAACTTCATATATATTTTTTAGATATATTTAAACCTCCCATTAGACCATACTTTCCTGAAGCAAAGATATCTGAAAAGATATATATGTTGAAATCAGGTTATATTTAATAGCAATGACACCCAGTGAGTACATGTAAAATAAGGATATCATGAAGCTTCAAATATTTCACCATTCTCAGTTTTTATATATGAATGCGTTCTTAGTAGCGAATATGAATTTAGCTTCCATAAAAAATGCGATGAGAGTAGAGTACAAATAAGAAATATATTTAAACAAAATGTTTCAGAAATAATAGTCGAAAAGGTTAACATATTGTTTCACATTATATCATATCATATAATCAGAGTAAAGAATCAGCATGCCATACATGTGGTCCATGAATTAGTTCATATTACCATCACAAAATTCATTTTTTCGTTCTTTTGTTCCTTTAAGTGGTCAGAGTGAATGCATTTTATAATGAGTATCTTCTAATACATTTAAAAAGTATCATGATTTTATGGTAGAGAATCTGGTTGGTATTCCCATAATGGATTTGAATTCAAGCCAGATAAAACTCAACCATTTTTTGAGAATCCCTTTAGGATTCTTTTTCAGGCATTTGATCCTTAGTTAACCCAGCTCATTGTTTAATATTATTCATAAAATGGATATCTAATTATTGTCAGGTAAAGAGTAAAACAAGGTGAAAATTTCTCATACTATCTTAACCCCAAAATTTACAAGCTGGGTGATTTATAATCTTTTTCAATGTTTGTTTATGAGTGTATGCTGGAGAGATTTTTGCCAAGAGGTAGATGCTTAGCCTCTTTAGATGAAAACTTCTCCTGTTTTTTTGAATGGGACCTAAGAAGTGTGTTTTATCCAAATGTCAAGCAAGTGGTATATACAATTAAGGACAAACAAATGCTTTAATTGATTTAAATAAACTTTATTCAATAAATAATAATAATAATAATAATAATAATAATAATAATAATAATAATAATAATAATAATAATAATAATAATAATAATAATAATAATAATAATAATAATAATAATAATAATAATAACAACAACAACAACAACAACATATGACAATAATATTGACATCAACAAGAACTTTGACTGTTTCTTCCCTGGATTTTCAAGTTTGAAGATTTGCTGTCTTAATATAAACTGAGCACTGATTGTATATATGTGTGGCAGATGGTGATTTGGACCAACTGATGAGTGCTGGTTCAGCACAAAATATGTATATTGAAGATCATTTATCTTTTTCACATATATATTGTCATGTGTATCAGTTCTATAATATAGAGTGTATAGCTATGGAAAGCTTGAAAGTCTGAGTTCAAGTCCTTCTGATTCCATTAAGTTTAGTATAGATGATATATATAACAACCAAAACTGCCCAACAGTATACTAATATATAT
>JAQFVV010006628.1:441600-567171 GCA_028023455.1 Epiperipatus broadwayi | reverse complement strand
ATTAGTTTCATAATTTTATACAATTCCACAAAGTACGCTATCTTGTACATGGTCGGCCATAGGGTCGCATACCATAAAAATCGCAAATTGAGGTTTAAAAGTGATAAAATTGCACTTATAATTTGTTTAATATGTTTTATAATAATACTATGATAGGTCTTCGCGGTATACCCGGGCTGCGATCAAATAAATTATAAAAAGTTAGGTTAATTCATTAATTTTGTCTGTAGTAAAAAATTGCCCCAGATGTTGATTGTGGTCTTTTGTGCATAAAATAAATAGTATGATATGCTTTTGGTTACAGCTCTTAATAGCTGATAATGTGCAATGAGAGTTGATCAGTGACCAAGGTTGTAATTCCTAGTGCACTTACGTTACGTAGTTGGGATTACACAATTTACGGTTACAATATATATATATATATAAACAGATATGATGTACAACCAATATAGATACAATGATGTTACAAATTAAATGTTAATAGTAAAATATTTACATTTGATTTCCAAAAGGGATTTACAAATAATCAGACCAATAAGATTGTTAATTTACTCTAGATCTATATTTAAACTTTCAGAGATGGATCCCTCCAGTTCCTCCATTGTTTTGCCATGAGTACAATATAATAGTTTATAACAGTTCTTTGCAAGTCAGAAGTAGAAGAGCAGAAATCCCTGATTTGCTCTTCTATCTATCACTTTACAATGTTATTTATTTATTTATTTATTTTTTCTCATGTGTCATAGCATCAGCTGCGAAGTGAACCCACTATCCCGGGACAACTGCTTGTAAAGCAGTTGTCGCTGATCTCTTGACCACCAATGCTTGACATTTATTTATTTTTCTGTGTAGGAAATTCACCATATGGGGATATAAAAAAAATTAATTCAATTATATTACAGAATGTAATAATGCTAAATATTCCTTCATATTTGAACATTTTATTTTTACAATTAAACACGTTTATATTGATAATCTTCACATTGACTATTATAAATAAAAGTTTTCAAGTGATATCCATATTAAAACTGAAAAGAAATTTTTAAACAGATTAACAATAAAACTTGGTATCATTGGATAATTTTACCTATTCTAAAAGTTACTAACTTAAAATATTAGATAGTAATTGGACAAAATTTCCTTTTCAAAAGGTTAGTAGAACAAAATATTAAATATTTTAATTCTGTGTTGTTAAAATTAACATATTTATGGGTAGTTATCATCAAAGAAAAAAAAATTAAAACTAAAAATATTATTTATCATTATTAAAATTTGAAAAATAATTACCATTTGACAAAGAAGATTCTACATTTTGCAAGTAAAAACCTGCTTCTGCTACTCAAAACAAACTTTTTAAGAATTGTCTTTTTAAAAATACTGTAGATGTTTTCAAGGACAATCTCCTATTAGTGACATAGTTTTTGATATAAAAGTAAGTCTTTTATAAAAATATTGCATCATAAACCTTTATTTGTAAATAAATTATTGACAATTACAATTTTTCTTCACATTCAGTGATTTATTCAGGCTAAAGTGTTCAGCCAATCAGAAATTCTCATTTTATTGACTTCTACATGACTTCCTTCACACTTTTGTCATGTTAATAAAATATTGTCAGTCATGTAAAAGATCTATATAATTCTGATATCTTCATTTTTTTTTTAACTAACACATTAAAATTTTTTGCTGCAGGGAAAAAAGGAGGTTGTAAATCACTGCAAACCATTATATAAAGTTGAAAATACACTTATAACAATGTAGAGAAGATAGTAATTGCAGTGCTATCATAACACCTCACACATAAAAAAATCTATGTGAAACTTACTCAATACATTAAAATGATTCACTTAATATGTATGTATATATTGTCTGACAATTTTACTTTTACTCTTAACCTAGAGCAGTTAACCTTGATTGTTACCTTTCTAAGTAAAGAGCTTTCTAATTAAATAATTATCACATGATCACCATTTCTTAGGCTTGCACTGAGTGGCAATACATATAGAGAGTTTTGCCTGTTTTAAATAATTATAAATGAATAACTCAAACACATTAAATATTTCCATATACAATTTTTATATAATTAAAAAAACATTGACCAACTTTCATAGGCTGTGCACTTATAAATGCAATCTTTAAAATTTGCATATGTTTGTTCATCTATGTAATGGAGAAATGTATGCAAATTAGAATTATAAATACAAACCAAGGGGAAAATCAACATTAACTGTATTATTTCACAGTTGATTGTCAAACAGTTGAGAATAAAATGGATGGACTGATTTATTCTAACCCTAGATCCTAAATAAGGTATTGTCTGCTCAGAAATGGATGTAATTTAGCTATATATATATGTAAAATAAATAAAATATCCGTTAATTAAAAACAATATTGTAATTATAATTGAAATAATATTTTTAACGGTTTATAAACAATTACAATCTTAAAATCCGCAGAAGTACTTTCGGTTACTTTCTAACCTGCCTCAACTGCCATTAAATTCAAAAACCAAAAGCGGAAGCAAACGTCATCAATTCAAATTCCACGAATCTCGTATTTTAATGTTAGAAGCTTGTCGATTTATGTGCAGTATTGAGAAAAGATTGAAGGAACATGAATTGTTATATAAGCGTGTAAAAAATAAAAATAATGGTGATTTAATATTTCCTTCAGTTTTCTTTGATCACGAAAAAACATGTAAATATAAATTTAAATTTAATTTTGAAAATGTGAAAATTCTTCATGAAGAGAGAAACCATAGTAAAAGAAAAATTAAAGAGGCAATTTTTATAAACAGGAATAAAGCTCATTTAATAAATTGACAAGATTCTAACATTAAAATATGAGATTCGTGGAATTTGAATTGATGACGTTTGCTTCCGCTTTTGGTCTTTGAATTTAATAGCAGTTGAGGCAGGTTAGAAAGTAACCGAAAGTACTTCTGCGGATTTTAAGATTGTTTGTAATTGTTTATAAACCGTTAAAAATATTATTTCAATTATAATTATATATATATGATTGAAAGAAACTAATCAAATTTAATGAATTGTGAATGTATATAGTATCCATCCACATTTTATTGTCAGATAATAAAATGCTGTATCACTTTATTCTAAACCTGGGATTTAAATAAAGTTTGATTGTTCTCTCAAGTTCAGGAATAAAAATGGATTTCAAATAAATAAATAACAGTAAGAGATAGCATTTCATTTTTATAAATCATTGTAAATGATAAATAAAAATCACGTAAATGTAAATAATTAAATGAACATAACACTAAAGTATATATATTTAAATCCCAGACTTAAAGCAAAATGGTTTACTAATTCGTTATCAATTTTTCTGGCAATGAAATGTGGATGAATACGTTTCTACATTCACAGTTTATAAATATGGGTGCTTTCTTTCATTTACATATACTTAGATTTGTGTTTATCAATACATATACATTAAATATATTCATGAACTTTAAAAAAAAGAGGTTTCACTGATAAAAGACATGCAAATACATATATGAAATTAGTGGTTGGTTGTTAATATCAACACTGTATTAGATTAATTAGACCTGCCATTATATGAATAGTATATATTACTTAAGCAATTGCTTTTCAGAATGTCTGTCTACATTTACTTGAATAACGTGTACTTGGATGATGGCAACCAAAATGTGAGCACTGCATTAATGTCAATAATAACCAATTACATCTACAGAAGAATCCAATATATATATATAGACGTATGTGGAACGTTGTGGAAGGAAACTATTCTTCACATATGCGCTATGAAATAGACATGCACTATCCCATCAATAAATGTTTTAAAAGCATAGGTCCAATTGTTTTAAAACAGTTATTAACGGGAGAGTGTGTGTCTATTTTATAGCGTATGTATGAAGAGAAGTTTCTTTTTACAATAATATTTTTCATATCTGTAAATCGCTATATTAGCATTTACTTCCTATATATACATTTACACTCACCGACATATATGTATAATATTATTTCTCCGTATAAATTACCATATTAACAATTATTACATATATAACACACTCATATATATATATATTATTTTTGCACGCACACTTTTCTGTTTCTGCTACCAAAAACTATAGTTTTTACTGTTAAATTTTCGATGTTTTGACCTCTTTATACATATAGGCAGGTCATTTTCAGATTTTAATATACATTCATAGTGAAATTTCCTAACAAATATAAAAACTTCAAATTAGAAAAACAAAAAATATACATTCAAAAATAAAACTAGTAATTTGTAATTAAATGTTGGATTATTTCCATTAACTGAAATTAATTGTTAAATGTTTTTAGGAAATTTTCAAATTTATTTATAGTACTAATAGCACCCAAGTTAGTATATAAGTCAGTGTTTATAGTGGTATTATTCTCAATATTTTGGATGTTGCTTGTCTGACCAACATGGTAATCTGAACAAAAATTGAATTGAAGAGAACAAACTAACCAACTAAGTTATTAATATATTATTTACAAATCTAAAGGTTCCAGGTTTTAATCTCATTCTAGTATTATCATTGACCAGGCTAACAATACCCTGAAGATCACATGATCACCATCTCTTATGCTAGCACATCACTGTTCTTAAACAGGCAAAACTCTCCATACAGTAGTGCCATCCTGTGCCAACCAGAGTCATCAATGCATGCCAGAAGGCTTGTGCATAAAATCCCCATCTAGTGCCTACTCATGCAATATCCCCAGACTAGTTTCTGGCTTGTGGCCTTCGTCAGTGAGGAGCCTTGGATCTGAGAGCACTGCACCTAGATCTTAGGATCTAATGCAACCCTCCAGCAGCCATGTTTTATCTCTATATAACTACAAAACTATGACAATGAAATTGAAAACACAATATTTTCAATCTAAGCTCGATAGCTTATATAGTCATAAGGGTCTGAACCCAGTTTAGCACCCATACATTTTGGGGTCATTGGCTCTTTCACAACCATAGCCACTGCTATCCTATTAGGCAGAATTGGTGTTAAACCACTAAACATCACATGATCATCATATCTTATGGTAGTACATCACTGTTATTAAACAGGCAAAACTCTCCATACAGTAGTGCCACATGTGACAACCAGAGTAATCAATGGATGCCAGTAGGCTTGTGCATAAAATCCCCACCTAGTGCCTACTCATCCAATATCCCTAGACTAGTTTCTGGCTTGTGGTCTTCATCAGTGAGGAGCCTTGGATCTGAAAGCACTGCAAAATGCGGATTTCTGTTCAAGATGTTTATTTATTTTTTTTTTAAAGTTAAGACCAATGTTGTTTTTGATAATAAGTACATTTTTCTGTCTTCCTTTCTTGGTTTATGTAGTAAATGAAACTGACATTAGGCTCATGTGCTATTACTCAGCTTCCTAATGATAATAGAAAGATAGCATGTTTATGAAACCACATTACATCCTAATCATATATACATTAATTCTTAATCCAGTTTCTTTTTCATTTTTTACTACAATCCCTCAGGAACTAATAAAGCAATGACAGGGGAAAGAATCTATAATTGTAATCTTTGTTAGAGGTAGTATACACATGTGAGTTATGTTGGAAAAAATAAGGATAGAAGCTTCAGTTCAGTAAAGATTGCAAGTTTAGACAATATTATTTGGTGATTTATCTACTTCCTAGAAACATTGGGTATCATAGTTGACTATATTATTATGCCTAGTGGATTAGTCATTAAAATGATAGAAGTAATTATAAAATCAGAAATAGTGATGAAAGACAGTATTTGTAATAAATCTAAGTACCTTAATCATAGTTTTCCCCCTAAATAAAACTACACAGAATGTATGATCTTTACTAGAAACATACACTTCAAGATCTAAATGGTGGACTGTAATTTTAACCAAGTAGAAATCAAGATTTAAGATTGATATTACCTTTTTTTTTGATGAAGCACATCTTCCAAAACAAACAGCTTTAAAAGAACTGATAGACAGATGAAGACATTTTGAAAGAGGAGACCAGTCATGAAAAAAAAAATGGTGTTGGATTTTTTGTAGTCTAATTTAGTATTTTCCATTCATAGGATTAATATCAATATATTAATGAAAGGCTAATGAGATTAAAACATTCCATATCTGATAAAATTACATTTAGAAACTACAGAGAAAGCTCTTATTTTTTGCTGGATACATTATTATATCAATATGGTTAAAAAAAAATTTTTTTTTCTTGGTGGCTTGAATGCATGTGTTGGCAAAAACAATAAACATTGACCTGAAAGTTGTAGGAAATAATGGTATTGGTACTGTAACTTGAAATGATTTGATGCTATTGAAATTGGTGCATCACATGGGTTGTTTGTCATGAATGCATAGTTTAGACAGAAAAATTATTATAAAGAAACTTGGATACAAAAACATGCTCAAAACAAAGACATCAAATGAACTGAATCAACCTTAGAAATCTGAGTTCAGACGAAGTTCATATTACATGTGCACTTATAAATGCATATTGCTGTACAAATCACAAATTAGTACACTAAAATTAAAGTTGTTCCATTAAAACATACATTTTATAATATTCATTCTTTAAAATAATCTATTTACTATTAATACCTATTAAATTTCTCTAGATACTAAATATTAAAATTACTATACGTTTTACTTTTAAGATTCTGGTGTTGATGAGACAGGAAATAGTTTTAAAGTGTATGTTATGGAAAAAAGTAAATCTTAGATTGACTAAAAAAAATTGTGACTGGTTCTTTGACAAGAATTTCACTGTTAGTGATTTGACTTTTAAAACATGCCATTTTTGGGGGTCAGAATAGATATTTTCAGACAAAGATTCAACAACTGACAAAAAACTAAAATGATTTGCAGATTAAAATTATAAAGAAGTTACAAACATTCATTCATCATAGTCACTTTAGATTTTTTGATGAACTGAAAGTAACATATGGACTTGAAAGTGTTATCTCAATCTTATGAAATCTATCAATGACATTCTCTTATAATAGTATTTCAAACAATATAATATTAATATCATCTATGTTTTTTATTACTTTTTACAATGCTTTTTACAACCCACTATTGACAGTTTCAATTACTTCAGCAATCTTCTTCAGAACTTTCACAAACACAATACAAATAAAATACATGAGTACAAATACATGAACATATAATTTTATTATAATAAAATTATATGTTTATGTATATTTGTATAATAAAATTATGTTCATGTATATTTGAATTGTTTGTTATAGTTCTGAAGAAGATTGCTGGGGCAATCAAAACTGTCAATAGTGGGTTGTAAAAAGCATTGTAAAAAGTAATAAAGAACATAAATGATATGAATATTACATGGATTTGGCAATGCAATAAGAAGGGTAAAGTTAAAATACTTTATAGATTGGTATTTCAAACAAGCAGAAGAAAGATTATTAATATCTTTTTGTTAATGATACATTAATTGCGATGATGACTTTTAATTATATATTCACTCTATCTACTCATTAAAATTTGAACAAAGGTATCCAGATTAATAAAGTTCAAATCACTCTTTGTAATCTTTAAAATGAAAACACTGTAGATCCTAGTGAGATACATGGAGAAGTCTTAAAATATGGTGGTACTTAACTTCAAAAATACTAAATTTTTTAATAAATATATGAACATCTTCATGTTAGGTAACCTGATCTCAATAATTTTTGATTATTTCAGTTTAAAAAAAAATAGAGAGATAAGATTGCAAGAATTCTCATGGAATATCATTATTGACTACTACAACATAGGTATTTTTAAGGATTATGCCGAATAGATTGTTTTCTGTCAAGATGAGTAGTTACCAGAGATATTTTTTAGAGAAACAAAAAACTCTACAGACATGATTTAGCTGACAGACAAAAGGAAGAAAGTTACTAGAAACAAAATAATTATTTATATATAATTTTTTTGATTTGATCAAACTATTTGTCTCAATTAATTAAACAGGTCTACGACATTGTTTGAAATTAGTTGTCCACTAAAATTTATTAATATTATACACCTTCTACATGATGAGATGATAGGAAGTTTTATGACTACAGATGAATAAATATTTGAAATGAGAACTGAAATTAATCAAAATTTTGTTTTTTAATTTTTCTGACACTGGCCTTTGGAGCTACTTTTAGGTGGCTCCATAAAAATGAGAGATTAAATGTAATATACGTTTGGTGATGAGATTTTTAATTTGATATTGTTCAAGCAAAAAAGAACAACCTTATTAATGCCTTGGTTTTTGATTTAAAATATGGTGACAATTGTGCTATTTTTGTCAATTCAAAACACAATGTTTATAGAATGTATAATGCAATGTATAAATATTTTTGTTTAATAATTACTGTTCAAATAATTCAAGTTCTTCATTTAGCAATTTTTAACTTGGTTGGCTATCAACTTAAGAATGTAGACCAATTTAAATGTCTTGGTAGTTTTAAAAAAAATAGAATTGTATGATGGATATTAAGACGTGACACAGATTGCAATGTGATGCTGTGTTTTTTAATGAGTTAAAATATGGTATTTTATCATAGCATAGTGATTACTGCAACTAAATTTTATTTAAGGATATATCATAAAATTCTAAAAATATGATGGTAAGATCACAAGACCAATTAATATGTTCTTCAGTTTTCTGGACATAAGCTATAGAGCTCAGGTTATATTAAAATAGCAATGCCTTAAACTTTACTGGACAGGTTTCAAGCTTCTCATGTATGGAAGATTATGATCTGGTCCAACTGATGAGTGCTAGTTTATATTAAAATAGCAATGCCTTAAACTTTACTGGACAGGTTCAAGCTTCTCATGTATGGAAGATTATGATCTGGTCCAACTGATGAGTGCTAGTTCAACATAAAATATGTATATTGTGGATCATTTATCTTTTTTGCATGTATGTAATCAGTTGCTTGAAATGGAGGAAGGACAAATGTAAACTGAAAAACACTAAGTTCGAATCCCTCTACTTACATACATAAGGACATTCAGTATAAATATCTTAAAGATATTTTTTAAAAACTGTAAAATTTATTGCTTAATTTGAAAGATATGGCTGAGAATAGACTACACTGGAAGGCTGCAATTAGCCAAGGTGGGGTAATGTATTTATATGCTGAACTATGTTCATCATCTAATATTAAGTATTGGATGACTTTAGAAAAATTTAAACTTTATTTAAATTTCCAATTGCATTCAACTGTTAGTAATAGTATACAGGTTAGTATATGAAAGCAGGCAAAACTCTCCATACAGTAGTGCCACCTTGTGCCAACCAGAGTAATCATTGGATGCCAGAAGGCTTGTTCATAAAATCCCCATCTAGTGCTGACTCATCCAATATCCCCAGACTAGTTTCTGGCTTGTGCCCTTCGTCAGTGAGAAGCCTTGGATTTAAGAGCATTGCCCCTAGATCTGGCTTGCACTGGGTGGCAATATGTATAGAGAGTTTTGCCTATTTTTAGCAGTTAAGAGCAAGCATAAGAAATGGTGATCTTGTGAGGTTAGTATATGCATAATGTCTTGAGTGGTATTATTCTTGTCTCTTCTTTAGATGTAGCTAGCCTGATCAGAGACAATATTAGCATGGATTCAAACCTAGATCTTTAGAATTATGAATATTGAATTTCAAAGTAACATTCTAGTTGGTTACAGCATTACCTTAAAATTCATTATTCAAGAATCTAAAGGTGCAGGTTTAAATCCCATGATAGTTCTATCATTTATCAGACCAGCAACACTCAAAGAAGAGAGCAAAATATTATCATTCAAAACATTGTGCATATACTAACCTGTGTGCTATTATAAGTAGGTGAAATATAATTGGAAAATTTAAACAAAGCTAATTTTTTCTAAAGACATTAAATTTACTCATCGTCTAACACATAAATTCAACTAAGATATCAACATTACAAATCTTCAGGAAAATACCGAAATGTTGCAATCGTTCAGAAGAAATCCCCTTTCTTGCAGCAAAAGTTAAAAGACAGAAATTTAAAATTATTAAATAATTATAAAAATGGATCACTATGTTCAATATGGGAATATACTCGTGTTTTATTATAGTCAACATAAAACTCATTTTAAAGAAATTATTATTATTTTTTGACTTTCTTTTTTTCTTTTTGCAGTTGAAATGCCATTGTCTGTTCTGATTGATTGCTACTGCTAATTAATTTAAATATACATTATCTCATTTTAACTTAATACACTATACAGGCTTACATACATCTGCACACATAATGTAATATATAACGGGTTTGAACTCAAACCTTCACATGACCCTCAACTCTCCATGCCATCTCATATTACTGACCCACCTGATCACACCCATGTATAAATAATCACCAATATTTGTATTATAACGGGCAAAACTCACTATACGTATTGTCACACACAGCAAGCTCGAGTAATGGGGATTTTATGCACAAGCCTTCTGGCATCCATTGATTACTCTAGCTTGCTGTGTGTGGCAATACGTATAGTGAGTTTTGCCTGTTTTAACAACATTTATACACAAGCATAAGAAGTGGTGGTCATGTGATCAATATTCGTATTATGTGCTAAACCAGCACTCATCAGTTGATCCAGATTACCATCTCCACACCACATATATACAATCAGTGCTCAATTTTATATTAAGATAGGCAATTTTCATACTTTGATGGAAAGGTTCCAAACCACTCCTCTTCAGACATCTATTTCATTGAAACTCTGATGATGGAACATTCAAAGCCCACATGAGTGCCAAGGTTGACATTAGTCATTCTGACCCCTCATGTATTGGAGAATAATCCATTTTTACATACATATGTGAGGGATGGGCAGACTTTTAACACACTATGTTTCAATATGTAATTTAATACACTGTACAGACTTACACACGATTGCACATATAATGTAATATACAAGGGATTCGAACTCAGACTTTCACACGACCCTTAATTCTCCATGCCATCTCATATTACTGACCCACTTGGCTTTGAACATTCCATCATCAGATTTTCAATGAAATGGATGGCTGAAGAGTTGTGAGTTGGAGTGGTTTGAAGCCTGTTCATTAAAGTATGAAGATTGGCTATCTTAATATAAAGCTGAGCACTGATTGTATATATGTGTAGACATGGTAATCTATACCAACTGGTGAGTGCTGGGTTGAAATACATGTATTAGTGATTATTTATCTTTTCAACATGTGTGTGACCAGATGGGTCAGCAATATGCAATGGCATGGAGAGTTGAGGGTCGTGTGAAAGTCTTGAGTTCGAATTCCTTTTATATTATCTCATTTTGTATATTGTCTAAAGTGATTTTCTAGTTCAAGAATCACTGGAAAAAGTTCTCAGTTCAAAGAAAATATGTGTTGCAATATGTCCGTTTGGGGGAGGGGGTATATAGATCTGATAACAAAATTTTTATTTTGATGTTTTATTACCTGACAATTAGGCAAGGAATTTTAAAAGTTGATAAAACTGTCGTTTAATTTTTTACAATTTCTAGTCATTAATATTTAACATTAATATATAACAATTTTAAATTATAATAATAGTAAATAATAATTAATAATAATATAAAAATTTAGTATATAAATTTTTTCTACAGTACAGGTTTTTTCATATCTTCACTCCAATATGTAATATATAAGGGTTTGAACTCAGACTGTCACACGACCCTCAATTATCCATGCTATCTTATACTGCTGACATACTTGATGACACATGTTGAAAAGATAAATAAACTCCAATATACATATTCCATGCTACACCAGCACTCATCAGTTGGTCCAAATTATCATCTCCACCCATATATGCAATCAGTGCTCATCTTATATTAAGATAGCCTATCTTTATACTTTAATGGACAAACTTCAATCCACTACACTCCACAACTCTTCAGCCATCCATTTCATTGAAAATCTGATGATGGAATGCTCAAAGCCCTCTTATAGACCAACTGATGAGTGCTGTTTTAGCACAAAATTTGTATATTGGTGATTATTTATCTTTTCAACATGGATGTGATCAAGGGTGTCAGCAGTATGAGATAGCATGGATAATTGAGGATCATGTAAAAGTCTGAGTTCAAACCCCTATATATTACATATTGGAGTGCAGGTATAAAAAGCCTGTACTATAGAAAAAAATAAAATATAGTGCTGTAAGGTATGCCCATCCACCATATATGTTTGTAAATGGATCATGTCCTGTACATGAGGGGTCAGAAACTTATGATCAACATTGGTAGGATGAGAAGGTTGGCACCAATGAGGGCTTTGAGTGTTCCATCATCAGATTTTCAATGAAATGGGCAGCTGAAGAGTTGTGGGGTGGAGTGTATTGTAGCCAGTCCATTAAAATATGTAGATTGGCTATCTTAATATAAGATGAGCATTGATTGTATATATGCATGAAGATGATAATCTGGACCAACTGATGAATGCTGGTTTAGCACAAAATATGTCTATTGGTGATTATTTATCTTTTCAACATGTGTGTGATCAAGTGTGTCAGCAGTATGAGATAGCATGGATAATTGAGGGTCATGTGAAAGTCTGAGCTCCAACCCTCTGTATATTACATATTGGAGTGCAGGTATGAAAAAGCCTGTACTGTAGAAAAAATGTATATATTAAAAATATAGTGCTGTAAGATCTGCCCATCCCTCGTATATGTATGTAAATGGATTGTGTCCTGTACATGAGGATCGGAGTGACTTATGATCAACATGGATAGGATGAAAAATTTAAATAGAAGTGCTTTCGATTATATAGTAGACATTGGCAACTCTATTTGTGCAGGCAAAAATTAGATATGGACATGATTATTTAATTCCTAATAGATCAATATTAGCAGATTATTTCTTTTACAATTTAATTTTCTTTATAAGAGTTACCTTTTTAATTTTTCTCTTGCTATGATATTTTTTTCCATGTAATATTCTTGAGTGATTAGAATTCAAAGTAAATTTAAAACTACAAGATTTGGAAAATTGAAACTGTACATGATTGATTATTTATAACCTTTTTATATAATAGTATTTAATTCAGATCATATAAGAATAGTACATGAAGATAGACATCCTAGAAAGAAAAAAAAAGCATTTTTATAAGTAAATTTAAAAATTCTATAGTAACTAGACATAATGTGCTAATATTGAACTATGCAATTCCTGGAAAATCACATGATATTTACTTTTGCCCGCATACGTTCAGTTGATAATAAGTACAAAGTAATCACAAATATTTCTGCTTAAACTTTTATTTTATTACTATTATTATTTATTATTTGTGTTTTGATGCAGTTGGTAAAGCATCTGATTTGGGATCAGAAAGTCCCAGGATCAATTCTGGCACTCACAGTTCTGGCACTCAAACTTCGTATGAATTCCCAAGCAATAATGTCATTAGCATTTTCTCTGCATATTTTAATGCAGTTTGGTAGAGCATCCAATTTGGGATTAGAAGGTCCGAGGATTGATTCTGGCACTCACAGTTCTGGCAATCAAACTTTGTATTCCCCAGCAATAATGCCATTATCATTTACTCTGCACATTTTTATGTAATTTGGTAGAGCATTTGATTTGGGATCAGAAAGGTCCCAGGATAGATTCTGGCACTCTTAGTTCTAGCACTCAAACTTTGTAGAAATTCTCAAGAAATATTGCATTTACTCTGCACATTTTAAGGCAGTTTGGTAGAGCATCCGATTTGGGATTAGAAGTTCCAAGGATTGATTCTGGCACTCAAACTTCATATGAATTCCCAAGCAATAATGCCATTAGCATTTACTCTGCACATTTTGATGTAATTTAGTAGAGCATTTGATTTGGGATCAGAAAGGTCCGAGGATCGATTCTGGCACTCTCAGTTCTGGCACTCGAACTTTGTGTAAATTCCTAAGCAATAATGCCATTAACATTTACTCTGCACATTTTAATGCAGTTGGTAGAGCATCCAATTTGGAATCCAAAGGTCCCAGGATCTATTCCGGCACTCACAGTTCTTGCACTAGAACTTCATATGAATTCCCAAGTGATTTTGATGCAGTTTGGTAGAGCATCTGATTTGGGATCAGAATGTTCCAGGATTGATTCTGGAACTCACAGTTCTGGCACTCAAAGTTTGTGTAAATTCCTAAGCAATAATGTCATTATCATTTGCTATGCACATTTTCATGCAATTTGGTAGAATATCTGACTTGGGATTGAGAGATCCCAGCCTTGATACTGGTGCTGCAGTTCTAGTGTGCAAACTGCAATAAAACCATTAGTGTTTTTATTCAATTTACCATTATTATAATTTAAACCTATTACATACAGTATATTTTTAATAGATAACATATCATTAGCCTATATACAAGTAAAGATTTTGCAAATTATTGAAAGGATAATAACATATTTTAACAGCCATCTAACATATCAATTTCGATGTAAAATAAAATAATTGATTGTATTAGTTAAATGATCATGTAATATTAATATCATCTATGTTCTTTATTCCTTTTTACAATGCTTTCTTACAATCCACTATTGATGGTTTTGATAGCTTCTTCAGAACTTCTATTTATATTTGAAAATATAAGTAGAAGTTCTGAAGAAGGTCGCTGTGGCAATCGAAACCATCAATAGTAAGTTGTAAAAAAGCATTGTTAAAAGTTATAAAGAACATAGATTATATTAATATATATGGATTTGACAATGCAATAAGAAAGGTAAAGTTAAATGATCATAGTAAATAGAGCAATGCCTTTGAAATTTGTTGTTGCTAATTTTAAATAGTAATCAAGATTATGAAATGTGGTATTTTAAAATGAAAACTATGATATTTTATTACGTATGTGTATCTTGGAAAATGGTTCATGTATGTGAAATTATAAATAATTGTATAGTCCATTAGATTAATTAACTCATGAGACTAAAAGTTATTTATATATGCTTAGGATGTAAATTCAAAAAACTGAGTGAAGATGATAAAAATATAACAGAATAATAACGATAAAATTCATTGTTTACGGTCTGGTATAAGAAAAAATATAAATCACATTACATTTGAATTGGTGATTAATTCTTCAACAAATAACTGGACAACTCTATTGTTTATTTATTCCTAAAAAATACATTAAGTATGGTATTGGTAATTAGATGGTGTTAAGGCTAATCTTTATATGAAAATTGAACACTATGAATCAACTTTTCTATTATAAAGTAAAATATTTTATTTTCATTTATATTTTAATAGATAATTTATGTATTGACTGGTAGGAGTATACTCTTAAGTTCCCAATTTTAAATGGGTACAACAGTGTCGAATTAAGAAATATTTATGATATAATTGAAGTTTAAAAATAGAAAAAAAAAACCCCTATAATTTCACCATAATTTGTTGGTTTTTTTTTTCCAGTTGTTTTTTTAAAAATAAATTTGTAATCAAACATAATATAAATGAGAGACTGCTGGTGTGTAAATTAATAAAAATAACACAATATGCTAAATTTGCAGTTACAGCAGCTACTCCAGTAATTAATAATTTCATAAATAAAAATTATTAAATTTAGAACAACGTGAAGATATAAACAAAACCTGAAAGTAACATTGTGATAACACACACAGGAATATTTAACATAGCATTTTTATTTTAGCAGTATGCGTGTGTAATGCATTGCACACTTTAATTTATTGGTAGTGAGAAAGATTGATTGCCAAGCTAAAGATTCCTGTTTAAAGCCCAGCCAATAAAATAAAATTAATATATTCAATTTAATAGATCTGTTGAGCTTATTTTAATAATTTAGTTGCTTCATGGCATTCTAAAAAACTGATCACATGATTATTTTATTTATCCTGCATGCTAGGACTTGCTTTTGTCTAAGTTACAGTGTAAATCATACCACATAGTTATAATTGAATTATTTACTTCATTAAATTGTAAGTATTATATATATATGCTGAACGCACAGATATTGAGGCTAGTATATATAATTGAAAGCAAATGTAAAATTCTATTTCAGCTGAGCGCTTTCGAGAGACTTCTTGCTCTCATATTCATAGCTACCATCTTGTTAAAAACTGAGTTGTTAGAAGGAAAACTTATGCAAAATAATGCAAATTAGTTATAACTGCTATTTTCGGGACAGGGCAAATCAAGCTTCTCTTTGATTAATGGACACAGGATCTCCCGCCATGTGCAACGCTTCTCTGCTTTGCCATGTCCCGAAAATGGCAGTTATAACTAATTTGCATTATTTTGCATAAATTTTCTTTCTAGCAAAGAAGTTTTTAACAAGATAGTAGCTATAAATATGAGAGCAAGAAGTCTCTTGAAAGCTGATCACTGAATAAAACTTTTATAAATTAAAAAACTTATAAAAAATAAGTTATTTTCTATGTCTTAAGCTTGTATAAGTGATTAAAAAATAAGATAAATTATGTTAAATATAATTTTTGATGATAGTTAAAATCATTCGTGCAATTAAAAGCTTAGGCAACATGATTTAACCTAGTAGTAAGATTAATGGACCCTAGAGCTAAAGATTCTGGGTTAATTTCCATCTAAGAAAAATAAAATCTCAGTTTGGTCTATTGAATGGGCCTTCTGAGTTCAGCCATCTTTTCTGTGTTCACGTCATAATCACGTCACATGAACTTTTGAACACCTTGATCATATGACGATTGATAATGATTATTAATTAAAAGTTCAAAAAAGATTTTATTTCTTTCTGTGCAAGGTAAACAAAATAAAAACAAAAAAGTAAAAGCATATATAAAGCATTGAATTAATACAATCACAAGCTTTTATTAATGGCAGTCTGTAGTAAAATGTGTATGACGTTTTATTAGATTTATATAGTGCACTCAAGAGATATGACTCAATAGCCAACTAGACATTTTGTAAATAGTAAAATGAATATTAGAGCTGTTCAAATGTTTAATAAGGTGATAGGGTTTAAATCTCAAGTCCTTTGTTCATGGTAAATTCTCTGTTAAAGAAATAATTTATAGATAGACGAATCTTATCAAAACTTAAAACCACATTTTAATCTCCAAGCAGAGAACATCTGGTAAAACTTTTTTGCTTTGGAATTCAGTGAAAGTAAAGTTGTTTTCTGCTTCAGAGACTACATCACAGTAAAAGTTAGTCAACTGAGTATTGCCTATTGGAAAAATACTCAAAGAAATCTCATGATTTTATTTTTTTAATAATAAACACAAATGGTCTTGATCATATTTCATATAGATTATCGAAAAAATCAGTAATTATATATTTGCAATTAAATAAGAACCATTTGGATTTTGTAGAATATTTGACTCACAAAACATTTTTTTTTTTTTCATAAAGTCAAAATATTGATTTGATAAATTCAATATCTTTTGTTTTAAATTAATATCATATATATATATGAACATTATAACAGAGTATATATATAGTTTAATCTTTATTTTAGTAAACTTAATATGCATTCAATGTATTAATTTTCATATTTATAGTCATAGTCTGAATATTGTAACACTTCCGCTTTAAACAAAATTTAAAATATCTATTGTTTATTTGTATGAACGCTATTTAACTCTCTGATTCATCATATATTATTTTTGTTCAATAAACCATGCTTTTCCTCCCTATTTCTATCGTTTCATTATTCGTAACTACTTCAACAAACATCATACTAATTGTCCATGTTCGTTTTCATGATTGTAAAATACTGATGCTCCGATAAAAATATTATTTTTGCCTTTTTAATACACAGTATAAATAAATGTTGTTTAGAAAATAATAAAATAATTCTAAAAATACGTAGTATTTTATAGACATGTATGAAAACATCGACATGAACTTTACAGTGCATCGTATAGAGCTAATAAAGCATTTAAATAAAATAGCAGTGGACATTTTAAATGTATTTAAAGTGGAAATTATGGATGACTAGCAAATATCTTCTTTTTATAGTATATATATAATTATAGTAATGATGGTATATACTGTATATAATTTTTATTAAATACACTAGATTAATTGTTCTCACCTTTTTTTTGTAATCTTAATTTTAAGGTAGATTATATTTGGAACATTACTAATTGCCATTATATTTTAAATATAAGAGCTTAGGCCATTTATTTTATATTACGTTATTTAAAATATATGATACTTTAAATTTAGCTCTACATAGATTGATAAATATATATATTTTCCATATATATATTAAACCAAATGCACTAAGATTTGCAAAAACAAAAAAGGTATATGTAATGTGTATATATGCGTGTGTTTGTGAAAATAATTAATTAAACAACACATAATCACGTAACAATGTTAAACATCATTAATTTAACTTACATTACCTATAGAAACTGCAATGTTTAATGAAATCTTCGACCAAGCATATTTCAGTTGAGTTTAGTTGATTTTTTTTAAGTATAAGCTTGTGGTTTAAAAGATTGTAAAAAATTTCTCTAGCTATTAATAAATTTAAATAACATTATTTAATGTCGTTATATATTAATCACCATTATTATCAATAGTATTCTGTCTCATGGACAGGTCCAGAGAGTAGTCATAGTGCCAATTCATCCACTTTTCTACACTCTCTTCATTGCCCAGCTCTTCAATTCCATGTGACAATTCCCATTTCTTATATCATCCAACAGTGTCAATCTTTTCCATAATTTCTTCTTGTTTCCACTCACCATTCCTTCCAAAACATCTTTCATTAAACTAACTTTTTTCTTAATATATGTCCAATCCAGTTTCACTTTTTATTTCTAATTTCCTCAATCAATTTTTTTTATCATTTATTCTTTTCAAAACTTATTTATTTGTTATTTTATTCATTCAACTGATTTTTTGCATTCTTCTCCATGATCATATTTCAAAGGCTTCCAATCTGTTCCTAATTTTATTATTCATTAACCATGTTTCATAACCATACAATACATCCACACATAGCATTTAATTAGTAGGGAATTTCATTGATTGTTTAAATATTTCTACTTAAATGTTTATTTGAAAACAAAATTATTTAAAAATGAGTTTCTTTAAAGCTCTGCCTTGCCATTAAGCTAATGCAAGGGAGTTTTAAGTTTTATCACAACTAAATACACCTGGGTCTCATTTTATGTGGTAAATAGGTTCCTCAGGAAATGTGCACAAAAGAAATCACACAAAAATAAACTTAACTTACCTTGAAAAATGGGGGATAGGGTCTGTAATTTTCAGAAATCGGCATAAAAGCAAAGCAACAAGGAAAAATTACTTTAAAATTTGCATTAAAAAAATAAGGAAATAAAGTATGACTAATAAAAAATTTCAAATATTTGAAAAAAATTAATACAAGACAAACTTTTTTTACTTTTTTATTAACTACAGTACTTAATTTTACATTTTTCATACATATTTTAATCATTACCACTATTTGACAATATGTGTTCATTTGTGAACTGGTAAGAAATCAGATTTGTGATGTGATGTACAACTAGTGCCACTTTCAGTTTTGTGCTGTGTTAATGGTTTTCTGTTTCTATATTAAAAAAATGAGATCGCAATCAAAACAAAAAGATTATACAAGATTAGTTTCAGTTTATAAAATCAATAAAATTTTCATTATTATTTATTTTAAAAATCTAAAAAAATATTTGTTTCTGTTATATCTAACAAAATACATTTTAAAAATTTAAAATTTTTGAATATTTATTGCGATATTTTTATACGTACATATAAATCTATTATTGTTATTTACTCATTAGTATAAGTAGGTTATTTACATAGAAGCTATGATTCTAAATACAGCTTCAGGTCATATTCATGTTAGCTGCTAATATAACATTATATTTTTGAAAAAAAAAATATTTCAAGTCAAAATAAGTTATTAATAATTTAAATTTCTTGATATCTAATAAACATAGTGAAATATGAAAGATATTAAGAAGAAACATGAATCACATAACTTCAAAATTGCATTAAAATAATCCGCATAAAACGAGACCCAGGTATATCTAATTGAACATTAAGATGGTGTTCTAATAGAAATTGTATTACTTAGTTTGATAGGGTAATAACTGTTTTAGGGCTGTGTGATGATGATGTTAATGATCATAGAAAAGTCCAGGAAAATTGGTTGATTATTTCATCAAACATTGCTGCTTGAAAGATATCTTAAAAACATTTTGTAGATGACATTAATTAACAGTATTTAATACTGTTATATATACACCTTAACCCCTCTTAGTGATGGCAATTAATTCTCCAGAACTCATCGTTAAGCAAAAATATCGTATACAGAATATGTATTTATAATGGGGGTCTATGGGAAAAAAATTGATTGGTTCCTAAAGCTAAAAAATTACACTAACTTGGGAATAAAGTACATATTAAAAAAATTATTTATCGAATGCAGTGGATGTGTAAACTGTACAGTATCTAAAAAAAAAGTTTTATATCATTAGGAGAAAAAATACATATTTTCTCTGTTTAAAAAGTACAGTATAGCAAAAAGAAAGAGAAAATAAAACTAAATTTTAATTTAAGTTTTTATATTTTTCCGCAGAAGTTTTTCATCGTAATGAAAAAAAAAATCCATACTGAAGTGCTTTTTTTTTAAAAAAAAAATTCACTTTATTCTAGCTTCCTTATCTGTGCAAGTAGAGCATATATATATATTGTTACATACTACTATACATATATGTTTATTACTTATGTGAAATTATTAAAATTAAAAAACAATGTTTAATTATAAATTATTCAATTGAACATAAAGAATTATTTCTCTACACCAGAGTAACAAATCAGTCAACTTTAGAAAAAAAAAAAAAAATTCAACTTATTGTAAAAGAAAAAAAAATCTAACTGTACCAATTTTCTATAACATATACTAAGTTTATTGTTCTTTTATTTTATATTTGCTATAAGTCGATTGTTTTTTGGGTAAAATGACTTTAAAATACATATTCTCTGACATCATTCAAGATGTGTCATTCAAGATGTGCCAAAAAAAAATTCCCGATTGTTATAGTGAATAATCGATTGTAAATCAAAGTAGTGGATAAAAATTGATGATGATCGCTATTGTGAAACATTGCTAAGTAGCCAATCACTAAGTGAGGTCTAGGCATATATGCAAAGATATATATATATATAGTAACTGAAAATTGGAGCTGAGCAACTTATCCCACACCCATCATTCCACAGCAAATTGGTCCATGTTGGGAAACCAAAAACTGTAACTGAAAAGTCCACCCAGATCGTATCAGGCAGAATTAATGATATAACACAAAACTGTTATGGTATAATCTGGTCACAGCCAGGATGCACCATGAAGACTCATTGCAACAGTACATGAAGATATATTACATTACCCAAAATAAATTGCATGACTATGTAACTAATTATCATCCTCATTAATGATTGTATCTTAAAAACTACACTTCAAAACCCCAATTTTCTATTTTATTTACGCAAGATTTTATGGCCGACAATGAACAAGATGGCATGTATAAAATTATTAGAGATTACTCTTCCAGAATTAAATGTATGATCCATTACATCAATACCAACCATCACATATTAGAATATAGGCCATTTAACAAAACAGTAATAGTTATAATAAGTCTCATAACATAATTGGATGTAATTCAGATATACTCAGGATTTTAGTACAGGAATGCCATGTAGAGTATTTGCTATGCAATAACAGATAAGCATATAAAATTTAAGTTTTTCCATCATTAATTTAAATTTCTAATTAAATCAATAGCAATGAGACTCTTATTGTAGTATGTAAATCATAAATAATATTAGAAAATGGGTTCAATCATCATACTGGCTAGAAAGCTTATTTATTAATCTAGGTCCTAATATCACAAATACCAATAGAAGTAACACATTTTAGATTATATTCCAGAATTAACAAATCAAAATGGAGGTGATGTAGGAGGTAAATGTAATTTTATTATACCCTATACATCACTAATTACCCAAGAATAAAAGCATTAAATTATTCTCTTATAATTTCAATAAACCTTGTATGCATCAGCAGGGTTAACATGTGTTCTAATACATGATCTATTTAATACGGTGGATTTTCTGGTTTTATGTATGACACATAGCAACAGCACAGTTAGATTAAATTATATAATTAACATTAATTTATAACTCCAATAATATTAAATAAATAATTGATTGATATAATATTTACAAAATTAAATAAATAATAAAATAAAATAAAAGTCTATCACATATACTCGTTTCTATACCTGGATAGTGTACATGAATTACATTAATTAATAAATAAAATAAACCATCACATGTACTTGTTTTATACATGGATAATGTACATGAATTCCAAATAAACACAATATAATATTTTCTCACAAATGGATTTGATTTCAGCTTCTTATAGGAAAGAGATTGGGTTCAAACACCTAGTCAATAACTTCTCCAGTATGTCAATATCAGAACCAAAGCACCTATATCTCAGATTTATAATAATAATAATAATAATAATAATAATAATAATAATAATAATAATAATAATAATAATAATAATAATAATAATAATAATAATAATAATAATAATAATAATAATAATAATAATAATAATAACAACAACAACAACAACAACAACAACCATTGGTATTGATAAACCTGCAAAACTTGACCATAATGATATAATCAATCAAAGCAGGAATTTGAACCTCAACTGAGTTGGGAATATCATATAATTGACCTGTAATAAATTATGAAAATAATTCCATTCGAATGCTCTCTTTAATGCTGGTAAGATCGACCTAAAGATGAAGGAAAAGACCTAAAGATGAAGGAAACAATGTAAACACTATAATGTATGGAGACTCTGCTCAAACATACATTTATACAACAAAGAGCAATGATATCCACACTGATGTACTTATACATGCAAAGGAATAACAAAGTATTAAGTGCTCTTTGGGTTTTTTAACCACCATAAGAGTGACAAACACAATTGCAGACTGTCCCACAGATTAATCACCAGTGCAGGAACGAATGTAAATGATATAATAAAATGACAATTGATTACTCTGTGGATTAGATTACCAGCACAAAATAATATAAAAAATATAAAAAAAATGGTAATGATATTCTATGGATTAAACCACCAGCACAGATTAATACCACATAACATTATAAAATAGTGTTAACATTTATTTTCTAAATAAAAGAGAGATAAAATGATCCTCATTAATAAATCTGCTAAATTAAGAGACATGTGCAGTCTTACTAAAGTCAATTAGGACATAAAATGAAATAAATACTTCAGTATAGTAAACAATTAAGATGAAACCCTACTCTGCCTAAAGCATAGGTGAAATAATAATACATAGTAAATATAATATGAGTAGAGACACAGAACTCTGGAAAGACATACAGGACCAAGCCATGTGCTGTTGATGCATGTTATAGATTCATTAAATAGTCATTGAACCTTTATGCAAATGCCGTTTCCTAATAATTGACTCCCTTCAATCCCTATATTATATGTTCATTCCCATGAACTTACATTAATAAATAATTATTTTAGGCACAATAGAATATATATATATATGTAAACTTCATACACATATAGAATAATATATAATATGAACCAAAATAAACTGCTAAATTTAAATACATAATATTTCAAATATATTAAATATTCCCAATAAAATGAATAACATTTTATTACTACCTAATGTGCAACATATAAATTAAATAGTTTTCCAATTACAACATATAGAATTTTATGAGTTTGATTGTATTTCCCTTATTTCCACCCATAATGAAAACTTCATAATTAATTGATTCATGTGTAGATTCAATATTCAGATATTTTTAAAAGATAAGACATGTTTAATTTAAATTAGAGCATTCCTCAAAAGTTAATACTTCATTACTTATATCATAGATGTTATTCCAAAGTTAAAATATTTCATTACTATTAATTTATTTAGTCAGTGTCGAAGACCAAGAATGATTGTCCAAGCAAACAATTATGACAGTTATAAAATAATTTTCTGGTTAGCTGTTATCTTCTTTCAGCAAGTATATTATAATTTTAATAATAAGATAACTCACATAGTGGGAATGTTATGTCTAATATCAGTTCGAAGTGAGTTTTACCCAATTCCTTATTATTCAGACACTGGCACACAAAAACGTTTATATAGCATTTTACTCCACACATATGTAGCACACCTGTGTGTGTAAAAGTCATAAAAGTAAAATATCACACTCCAGGTTAATAAAGTTTGTAACAATAAAGAATATTTTCAAGTGGACTGACCTTTAAAATTGTTATTACCATTTTTGCAGTTGATAATTCCATTACATTTTAGTTATAGATATTTTGAAAGAGAGTCAGTAGTTAGATTTTTGTCTAGAAGACTTAAACAGGTTTATTAAATTTAACTCCTCATTCTGTTATTTACTCACAATAATATTGCAATTTGAGTTATATAAGAAAAGTTTTAATTTAACTTCTTTCTTTGACTTTAAATTCCTTTTTTAAATGAGAAGCTTTTGAAACATGTTTAATAGCCCCCCCAAAAAGGAAACCTCTTTGCACTTGCTGTTACTATCACAGTTTTTTTTTTTTTAAAATCTCTATGTTCTCTCTCTCTAACCAATTATATTTCTTCTGATTTACATATTTCTATTAAAATGAAAGACAAGAGAGAAAAAATGAATGTATCATATTTTATCAACTAATCCAAGTTAAATTAACTAAATTGTTTTAATCAAACTAAATAATCTTTAGGATTAGTTAAAGAGAAAAAACAAATAATATTTATTTGTTTATTTATCTTAGTAAATTTGATATAATATGCTGGTTTTTTTTTCCAGGTTAAACACAGATTGTCTAACTCAGTGATTGGAAAAGAGCAAAACTAATATATGAGAGAAAATAAATATATAATAAGCAAAGCAAAAATAAAACTACACAATCTCAGCATTAAGTCAATTTGAATATAAGTATCAAGTATATACAAAGTGCTAACCATGATAATCAAGTCACCTAGAAGAAGACAGAGAAATTTTAAATCAGTTTACCGAGCTCTATATTTTGGTATAAAATATAAGGTTATAATATATATATATATATATTATTCTTATTTCAATGCTTCTTTTAGCTTATCTCAATAATATCACAAATATCCATCAGCCCAGAAGTCAAATCAATCTCTCTCACTCTGGATGTATTTTTAAACACTCAATTCACTTATTAAAAATTCGGCTATCACCCTTACAATTCAAACATAAAATAGTAAACATTGGAAAAAATATATCTGAGGCAATCAATATACTAACTAAAATAGTTTTTTCAGTTAGGTCAAGACATTTTTCAAATTGCCAAATATCAATTATCATTGCTCCTAAGTATAATTAATGCATATTATGTAAATTAATCTTATAAGTGATGCATTTTAAACATATACACTTTAAAACTAACAGCTTTCAATAAATGCAAAGATGATTGCTAGGAAATTTTTCTTATATTAGGAAAAAACATTGCACATAAATAGAAACACTCAAATAATTGAAAGAGATTGTCATATTTAAAGAAATAAAAATATACGATTATCATTAATAAAAAAATTAAAGTTCATATTTTTGATACAAAGAAATAATATCTACCTAACCAAAAGTGATTGGTAATATTTATGTATTTATTAAAAAGCCAGTGTAGTCTAAGAGTGCTTGATTAAAATATGAAAGTTCTAAGATGAATTTGTAATATATATTTATATATGTAGTAGTTCTATAGAAGGTAACCATCCCTCTTTTCTAGTGCTGTTAATAGTGGTGTTAAAACTGTAAGTATAATCTCAACCCCGCCACAAGATAGAGACTTTAAGGAAATAAGAGCAGCCATCTTATTTCCAAACTCAGATGGTATTGTATGAGCCAATCACTGTTTAATAACGATGTTTAATGGTGCTAGTGAGGAGGAATAATTACCTTCTATAAAGTTACAATCTAAACAATGAACTTGTAAAATGTATCAAGTATTAGACAATTTAACACCATCCAATATTGGTACAAAGTAAATTTAAAATTTTAGAGATGCTAATAAAAATATTAAAATAAAAATGGATTTAAAGTCAATAAATGATTTATGTATTCACACTCTCATTTCTAGACACATAAGATTAGTTCATATATAATAGTATTTGAATTCAAAAATAAGATGGCTACTCTTGTTTCCTTAAAGTCTTTATCTTGTGACTGGGATTAACAGACCTAGTGAGGAGAGATGATTATCTTCTATAGAGTTACAGTCAAAACAGTGTGCTTGTAAAATTTATCAAGTATTACATATATAGTAGTTTAGAATTATAATAATGATAAAAAAAAAACAATAATAATGTAGAAATTGTACAGAAGTACTTTCAAATTATATTTTAGTAATCATTAATTAAGCTTATGAGGATAAAGTACAAATGTCATGTGATTTTTCAAGAACTCAGTAGATAAAAAATTTTAAATTGATCTATAAAAATCACTTTTTTTAAATTTAATCATATAAAAAACGCTACAAATAGTCAATCTAATAACGTTTCAGTTTTCTTTGACCATGAAAAATCTTGTAACTTTAAATTTATCTTTAGTTCAGATCACACAAAAATATTACATGAAGAATGACGTTATAGAAAAAAAGAAATTAAAGTGGAAATCCTTATATATTAATTTAAAGATTCTAAAATAAATGATCTGCTAATATCTCATGACATCTATTTTTGTCTGCTGATATAGATTATAATGTGATTGAAAGTACTTTGAAAATAAAGAGATTTGAAATTAGAATTTTCAGTCTATCTATATTCATCTTCCATCTCAAACAAATGATACACATGACCACACACATGTGAAAAAGATAAATGATTTTCAATAGACATATTTTGTGCAGAACCAGCATTCATCAATTGGGCCAGATCATAATCTCCAACACATATATACAATCACTGCTCAGCGTATATTAAGATAGCTATTCCTTAAACTTTATGGACAGGCTTCAATCTTCTTACCCTTCCAACAATTCAACCATCCATTTCATTGAAAACACAATAATAAAATAATAAAATTCTTGGTGGATTTGATATTGTAGTCATACTCATGTAGATTTAACATCAGTCTAACTTCTCATATTATAGGACCATTACATATCCACTTATATTAATAGGAGAGAGATGGGCTGGATTTATATTATGATGCAACCTATTTCAAAGGCAATATGTAATTAACATATTCATTCAGTATACTGAATTTTTCTATAGTAAATAGAGGTAATTTTCAGTCTATATTCATCTTCCACTTTATCTCATCTTCTAGATCATATATTTATTTTTGATCATTTTATAACTTAAAACTATTATATATAGTATATGTTTTGTGGATAACTTATTATTTTACTTATTTGTAATTTAAAAGGTTGTCATCAGTTAGCTCTCACACACTGACTGATGTTGCTGTTTCCATGCAAAAGCACAGAAATATACTGCTCATGCAGCCTATAAACAGTTCTGTTCATATTGGCCATTAAGCAGCTTTTGTGCTTCATGATACTATCACACACTTCACAGATCACTACAGTATGATGTGAGGGTGTATAGAATTCAAGTTGTCCTAAGTCTTTGCATGTGCATTTGAAGTACTTATTTTTTATATGACCTGATGTAGTTTTAAATAGTATTAATTGTAAGACAAAAAACATGCTTCCATACACATATTTTTAAGGTTAATCGAATTTTAAAAGTGTACCTTCCAGCATTATATAGAAATTATGTGTAAAATGTATTTTGCATGGGGACAGCTATGAGACTTTCAAAGCATAAGTTTGACTTGATCAGAGGGGAATTTTCAACTCGAATTGTGTTTCGTAAATTTTTTTAAAATAGTGTAGAAATTTTTTTTTTTTTTTGATCAGACGTTAATTGAAAAAAGAAAATATTAGGTTTTATTCAATAATTTTGTTTTTAAAAATGTTGTGTATGTTGTGACAGACAATCCGAAGGATCATCAAAACCATTGGATCCCCCTCCCTGCCAATTTCAGTGCTACGTGCTGAGATCGATAATGTTTTAAAAATTGTCTCACCTATGATGGACGATCCTTCGAATCAGCAAAGACATTGGATCCCTCTCCCTGTGAATTCCAGCACTATGCACTGACATCTAGTAGTGTAAAAAAAGGAAATTGTAAATTAGCCCAGTAACGTTATATCTATTGGTTTTTGACTAGCAATAGCGACATCAGGTGGTGTGCGGGGACTAATCGACGATAACCATTATATTTTACAGAATGCACAGGAAGTATATGTAAATACTTAAGCAGGTTTTAACCTGTGACAAATATGCCTTAAAATTTCTAATAGTCAAGCAATATTATTTTGCTGATAGAGGGACCTCACAAACCATGACACAAGATAGCGACTTTTATAAAGATAAGAGTGACCATCTTATGTTACTACAATTAAAACTATAAGTAATTTCATGCAATCACATCTTTGGCCATTTATATAAATACAATAATGATTATTATTAATCATTTATTAATCTAAAGATTATTCTATCATCCAAAAATCAGATTTTAAAATGAGTTAGAAGTGATATGATAATTTCTTGTCACATAAATGATTTATAATAACCATTGATGTCTTTATCTAAAGTGAATGGTACCAAAGATGTGAGTGCAAAAATATTGACATCGGCAGATAAAATTGTAGCAATTTGATATTAATTAATAATAAACAAGTGGTGAAGATATGCACTAAAGATTATGGGGGGGGGAGCAACTGAAGAATGCTGGTTCAGCATTAAATACAGCCTGGAAAGTCATTTATCTTGTTAAGATATCTTTAGTCATATATATTTCAAGAGTGATGTAATAGAAGTTTTAACTCTACATACATATTATTTAAAAGATTCATTATGCATAAAATATGCCTTTATCACGTTTATAATGAAATATGTCCAGGAATGTATGAATATCAAATTTCATTTGTATATGTCAAGGTTATTAAATAAAATAAAATTTTCTGACCAAAAATATAACAAAATTAAAGAAAATATTTTTTTCAATTTTTGTTTTCGAATACAAGCATATTTATATGAATGAAAATGAAAAGATGGAAGATTGGTTTTTTATAGTCGCAATAGGGTTGAAAAATTGAAAATAATTTTGACCAAATACTTTTTCTTAGAATAGCACTGCGTAATTACAGATCAAATACTCACAGTATTATTACTGTAAAGTGTTGATCATAAAGGGCAAAAGCTGATACAAAGTTACTTGAAATTTTTTAGCAGTGCTGAGATCATTAGAATTATATTTTTGATGTTTTTATATATATTTAGTGATAAAAATATTATATACTATAATTGTCCATAAAAACTTGTGGAATGCACTTTATATGATATATTTAATATTTTCACAATTATATGATGTTTATAAATAGTCTTTTTTGTCAAAAAATAATAAAAATAATACAAAAAATAAAAATAAAATAATACATGGTTTAACACAAAAAAGACTTTATATATATATATTGTTAAAAGGAGATTGTCATGACAACAGATTAAGATTGTTGATTGTTATTGATATTGGGATTGCCTAAGTGTTGACTGATTTTAATGATTACGTATATATTTAACAGCCCTGCCATTTATCAAATGTGATAATCAAAGTTAATTTAACACAAATTATAATAATCATATAGATATGAAAAGTTAGTATTTACTAATTAAAATAATCTTTGAGAATTCACACTCAAATTTAAATAACAGAAATGAAACACAATATGAGTAAAATATAATTTAATTCAATTATAAATCATACTAATGGTTAGACATAGCTGTAATAATAAAAATATTACAAATTATGTCACCTTTCCAGATAATTAATCATTCCTAAATGACTAAAGGGAAATTATATCTCTTATAGATTATGGATTTATATTAGGTTAAAAACCAGAGTATCATCTCAAAACTGGGAAAATCATAGGAGGATATACCACAACATTAGTAGTATTATAAACAATATCACAACTAATTCAGTAGAATATGGACTCTTGTTTCCCTAGCTATTATAAATCTAATTTATAATTTAAATCATAGAATTTATGAGAAAAAAACAGAAGGTCAGATTAATAACTAGCAAAAAATATTTATTATACAATAAGATATATAAAATATTTAAAACATCATTACATTAAATTATAAAATAATAAATATTTAAACATTATTATCTTTCAAATGATCACTCTTTTAAATACTAAAGTTATATTAATGTCCAGTTTCCCTTTTATGTTTTGTTTACTTTTCATTGTGGAGTCTATTTCAACATGGAAGATGCTGTACTCATCCTTGAAAATATAAAAATAATAATTCTTTTTAATTCCTCAGCTGCTTCAAGTTTTAATTTATTCAGATATTTCTTTAAATCATATTTCTTCACCTCTCCAAAACAAATATTCTATAAGAAAGGTCTTTTAGTTAACAATCACTTTGCAAACAAATTTTTTCTGTAGATTTAGCAGAACTCAAAAATGACAGTTGAGGTTTGACAACATATTAGGTCAAAAATAAATAACCAATTCAGGGTATATAGCTGTCATGAAGCATCATATCCATTTTATAATATTTATTTTTGTTCATAACTTGGCTACTAATAAAAATAAACTTAAAGTTTTTACAAGTGACTAATGATGATCATAAAACAAAAGACATACTGGAAATACTGATAAGAAGTCAAGCATTGTTAGCCAAAAGGTCAGCACAGCCACCTTGCAAGCAAGCAGTTGGTTGCAGACAGTTGTTGTGGGTTCGCCTCCTGGCTGATGCTATGACATATGGAAAAAATACTGATAAGAATGCTAGCTTTCAAAAAAAAAAATTAAGATCACATTTTATTTGAGTCAATATTGATTAAAAAATAAATAAATCATATTCTATTATTTTTCTAATCACATTTTTTTAAAACTAAATTTTTATTAATTACAACAAAATATTCATTTCAATATAAAATTTGTTTTATAAATTTGACATTTAACAAAACAAAATTAATCTGTTTTTTTAATTATATTTTATTTCAAAGTTTGAATAACTGAACCTTTGAATCTTAGAGATGACACAAGCAAATTTAAATTTGTATACAAAATAAATCTTTTTCACTTTTTTTATTTTTTTTTTATATTAAAATTGTCACCCAAAGATAACCGACACTTAACTACTCTTGTAGTCAATTATATATCTTGTTTTGCAACTGATACAGTATATATATATATATATATATATATATATATATATATATATATATATATATATATATATATATATATATATATATATAGAGAGAGAGAGAGAGAGAGAGAGAGAGAGAGAGAGAGAGAGAGAGAGAGAGAAAGAGAGAGAATTTGTTTAAGCTTCAATCAGAGTGCTGAAAACATTCTTCATCCTATCACTAAACAAAAAAAACACTTGATTAATCGCTCTACAAAACACATCTTTCAGAAAGAACAAACATCCTTCTTCAGTTTTCTAGAATTCCACCAATTGTTCACACAAATAGTGATTTTTTATGTTAATAAGTAAAGTTAATCAATTTGATATTTAAACATCAATAATCAACACAACAGACTTTTATAAATCAGCCTATTTTAACATGGCCAAACAATTGAGGCAGAGTCATCTAAAATTTATTTTATTATTTAAATTTTGTACAGTAAATTATATCTAAATATGTAATAAAATATTACAAATAATGCATATATATATAAATTGAAGTAATGAAAGCTCTAATCCTATTGGTTGAATATTGTTTATGTAGATTACATGTATTTTAGATGCAACGTCCTCACCAGTTGCTTAGAGAATTGCCAATCATTTACATAAATACATCAATCTTTCTTCTTAACATTAAAATAAACAAGTTGATTTTATTTGTATGGGTAATCTAGGATTTCTATGATGATGTCATATTTATAATTTCTTTATTAATTTACTAGTAAAATTAATGTGGATCAGTAGTCATTATCTTTACTTTTCCTTGTAATTTGTAATCATTCCATTAACCTTATTAGATATTGCAATAAAACTATACAAAATGTCTATTGTTAGTAATTTTTGTAAGCCTTGTCCTTCCCCCTTTTTTAAAGACAATTTGTAAAGTACTCAATTACCTGAGTTACATTCATCTTTGAATACCTAGCGAATTAAATGACTTGTACTGTTTTTGATGTATTCAGCAATGAAGTTTTCTGATTTTAATTTTAAAAATCTAAATTTTGAAATGACCTACAAAAATATATATTTTTCTTTTTCTTCTTTTTTTTATGTTTAATGCAGAAAAACATGTATATCGTTGATATGTCATGTGGCCAGGTCTTGGAATCATTAATAAGAAAAAGAGTATTTTTTTAATAATTATGATAAAACAGTGTAAGTTAACGAATTTCGAAAGCGCTGATTTTTATAAACTAATACTAATATTGAGATGTTAGAGATTAGAGATATCGTTCAAATATTGTCACTTAGTTATAATGAAATCTGCTGCATAAGCAATCCGATCTACTTCAGACAGAGAACATGACATACATATGAAATAAATAGATTAAATTTTGTCAATTAAACTTACATGTTAGAAAATTAAAGTAATAAAAAAGGCATTAATCCGTGAATATTTAAATTTAAGTAACATTCATTTAGTCATTGAATATCCACTGAGTTTATTTTTGGTTAAAAAAATTTCCTGCTCTGACATACTCAAAAAACACTCTACCATCATTAATTGAGGAGTTTTAGTTGTTTTTTTTAAAAGATTTGAAATTTGATTTTATGTATATTGAAAAGAAACTTGTTTTTTTTTCTTACGTTTGCATGTTTTTATTATTTCTTTGACTATGAGCTAGCTACTTGAAAGTCTGTTTAAAATCTGAAAGAATTGAATTTTACTCGATATGGATTCAAACACCGTGCCATAGTCATGTTGTACACTATTCATTACACTATTATATGCTATCTTTATTGCAGATACATAAACAGAGAAGTTGAATAATTCACTGGAAAGTTATCTAATCACTCACCATACAGCTACTCTGAAGGAGTAAACATTGTTTCACAAGGCATGTCATTTTCTGGATGATGAGAATAATTTTTCATCACTATGTTACTCTTAATTACATATAAATAGACACCCATTTACTGACTAATAGAAGAATGGTTATTGATTTAGCTATGAATTGGCTATCTGATTAGCACATTTTAATCCTAAACGAGACTTGATAATTGGGATTAAGGATATGATATATAGATGTGCTTTCACTATGCCATGAGAACACACACATATATATTTTTACTTTTTTGTTGTAAAAAAAAACCTGAGAATATTATATAGATTAATTAAATGTTCTCTCTGGTGTTTTACTGCTGCGTTTCTAATTCACACGTGTTTCTCGGTGTTTTTTATTGTGGTAACTAAGACATTTGCATGTAAAGCTCATTACTGAAAGAAAAAGAAAGAGATTTCTTTCATCAATATACTTAGTTCATTAGAATTTGTCAATAGACTGTATTAGTTTTTTTATTATTTTTCAATATCAGCATATAAATAATGTCTTAATGGATCTTCATATTTCATTTTTATCCAATAAAACACAGATGCAACATAAAATTTTCGATTTCTTTCTCATTTTTAAAATTTTATAGATATTTTAAAAAGTTGCATAAAAATTGATATTTTAAATTGTAAGTCCATTATAATATTTTTTAAAGATTTTATCATTTGCATATATATTTTATTTGAATTTAAATCGTTTTTTTTTTTTTTTTATTATTATTTATTTATTTATTTTGAATTAATGGCATTTGAGAATTTGCTGAATTCTTGAATAATGCATAATTCGTTTAAGCTTTCCCATTTTTTAATCGTTTTTGTTTAAAATTATATTATTAATTCTTCTATAATAATATTAATAATAATATTTTCTGGCAAATAAATAGATTTGATAACTTTTTAAATTTCTAAACAAGTCTTTCTTTTATCATATTTATAACAAATAATCTATCTCCACTTACTTAATTTTGTGTAGAGATTAGTGTGTCTGCCCGTCCTGATCAACACTTGGAGTTTGAATCCAACTGGAATATGGACATTTTTTAGATTTCTAAGAATTTTTAATTAAGTGTAAGATTTTTTTTTCATGTATCCATCTACCTAGTGATACAATTGTTGGACCGTAAATGGATATCTAGCTGTTCTTAGTTTGAAAATATAAAGTAAATACATAAAAATTCTTCACCAGCTGGCAGTTGAGTAGCAGAATAAATAACGATTTCTTTTTCACTCTTTCTTTGTGGAAAAATACTATAGGATCTTATAAGCTTTGATGAGATATTACTTTCTAATGTATAATTACTTGTTTGCAAGATCAGTTAATGTTATGCATTAATGTAATAATGATAAATAGATCTACTCATAAATGAGTTCAGTCATTCTCTTATCCCCGCCCCCCACCCCTCAAAAAAGGAGAGAGAAAGAGAGGGGAGTGAAAGAAACTACTCTAAAAATGAGTTTTGTATTGACTGTACAACAACCTGTGAGCCACAAATACACCCTAATACTGATCTTGCAGTCCCGATTTTTTTTATGTTTACTTGATATTTTAAAACAGACAAAACTCTCTATATGTATGCCACTCATTGCAAGCCAGAGTAATCAATGGATGCCAGAATGCTTGTGCATAAAATTCCCATCTAGTGCCTACTCATCCAATATCCCCAGACTAGTTTCTGGCTTGTGACCTTTGTCAGTGAGGAGCCTTGGATTTTATGCACAAGCCTTCTGGCATCCATTGATTACTGTGGCTTGCACTAAGTGGCAATATGTGTAGAGAGTTTTGCCTGTTTTAATAACAGTTAAAAGCAAGCATAAGAATTAGTGAACATGTGATATTTACTTGATATTTTATGATAAATGACTTCAGCAGAAAATCTTTCTGTTATAGTTCAACACCATATCTAATTGTAGCTCTCCAATGCTTTCTATTATCTGCCATATCTTCTCAATAAAAATAGTTGACATTGCATTTTTTTAGAATGTCTTTAAGATAATCCTTATAGGAAATATCATTTCCTGAAAACCATGCTCAAGTTTATCATAAAACAATAATTAAGAAAGATTTGCATTATTTGTTTTACATGATTATTCCAATAAAAGAGTGATTTTACAATAATAGACTTTATTATTTTATATAGCACTATGTTTTTATACTGTAATAGTGATATTAGTGATCAAGCCAATGCACATGTGCTTTAAAGATAAATTATAAATAAATACTCTCACTTTTCCAGACACAAGATATAGTTTTTTAGAAAAGATGGAATGAATCCACCCATCCTTTCGACCCAAACATAGCGCTATATAAAATAATATCTCATTATATATGTTTAATTTCAACTAAAAAATGACATATCATAAATTGTAAAGATTTCACAACATCATTCCTTCAAGCATAATAAATGTAATTTAAAGTTATTGCTTAACATCTTCATGCTCTCATTTCTATACACTTAACATTTGCCCATACATAAATGTTTGGATTGAAAAGATGGGTGGATTCATTCCACCTTTTCTAGAAAACTATATCTTGTGTCTTGAAAAGTGAGAGTATTCATTTATAATTTATCTTTAAAGTGCATGTGCATTGACTTAATCACTAATATCACTATTACAACAATAGACTTTATAATATCACATCCAACAAGTTAGAAAATATATTGAATGATTTTATGATCTTGTCATTAAGTTTTTAAAATTTTACAAAGCATTCTTAAATAGAAGAATTTAAACATAGGATTTTTAGTGTATGTTTATACTCCACTTCATCTCAAACAACCAATACACATGACCACACACAAGTGAAGAAGATAAATGATCTCCAATATACATATTTTATGCAGAATTAGCACTCATTAGTTGGGCCAGATCATAATCTCCCACACATATATGCAACCAGTGCTCAGCTTATATTAAAATAACAATTCTTTAAACTTTAATGGACAAGCTTCAATCTTCTCACTCTTCCAATAATTCAACAATCCATTTCATTGAATAATCAATGATTAAATGATCAAACTCTTTGGTGGATTTGATACTGTTGTCATACCCATGTAGACATTACATAAATCTTACCCCTCATATTATCTTGTCCTCATATTCTACAATTTGATTATAAAGAATAAACAAAAGATCATAAAAATTTTAATTTCTTTCATTGTCTTTAACTTTAATTTTTTTTTACTCTTCATACAATTTATCATGATCTTCTTTTAATGTACAGCTATTCATCATTTTTTCTCTCATCTGTTCATAAATTGTATATTCAATTCAAATTCTTATTCCATTTTTGTCTTCTTTCTCTAGTATCAGAAAGCTCCTTTCCTTGCACCAAATAACAATAATATTTCTTCAGTGTTGTCATACATCTTATTATCTTTTATATAATTTTTATACTTATATAACTCCAAACTTTTTTTTTTATATTTATTTTCCACAACTCTAATTCTTTTTTTTTTTGAACTAACTCATCTATCTTCTTTTTTGACTCATATATTCTCCACACACTTTTTTCATCTCTTATGTAAATACATAAAAATAAATGCTGTGTTACCAAATATTTCTCAACCAACATGTTCATCATCATTATCATATAATACAATTAAACACTATTTTATTGATCTATTTTTATTCATATATTGAATTCTATCAAACATTTTTAATTTACTTTTTCCCTCTTGTTAAAAAAAATCCACTCATATCACTTGAACAAACTCATTTACTATCCACAATTCACTATCCAATGCATATCTATCCACATTATTTTGTACTCTATCAAAAAATTTTGAATTCCTGGCCAAGATAGTATGATTTCCAAATGTTAAACAAGGACAACCACCCATTTTAAAATAATTTTACATACTTAAATATTTGATATATGAGAATCATGTAGATTTTTATTTAGTACAATTCTACATTTTGTTTTGTTTGTTCTAATTCCAAATTCTCTGTATAATTTCTTTTTCCATTTAATGCGATGATGTAATGTGATGTGATGCAACATGGCTACTCCTTTATCAAAGTTAGAAATTTCTCAGTCATTATGCCCAGAGAAACCTGTTATACAGCTTATCTTTCCTTTCCATTCACCACCCTAAGTTTTCCCATATTCTTCTCCATCCTGCTCTATTCCATTTCTACATCACCATAATTGTTCATTCCATAACCTTTGTATCTAGATCCCCCTTAACTTTTTTCAATCCCAACATAAATACCAATAATTCACTTTCTATATAATCACTTGGTCTATTTATTCTCCCACAACTTCATTATTTGTTCTCTTTCTGTTTGTAATCATTTACATTATGTTGCAAATGGCTAATATTTTTCATACCTTCCTTACATGACCTTCAGACTAAATCACCCACATTTCTCCATTTATGTGTATATTATTCCCTTGTTGCTAGTAATCCTGTTTGAGCCTTAAATAGTAAACTACTTTCCCTGCTACTATCATAAATTAACTCACAATCAGTATTCTGTTTACTTCTATATATATTTAAGAACTTTTTATTTTCTATACTAGTTCTCCATCTTATCAGTTTCCTATATTTTTATTAATATCTTTATTCTTTTATTTCTGTCTTTGCCACTATAATGCTCAACAATCCACCTAACACAACCATCCCACCCTTTGCACAAGCATACTATCACAAAGTCTTTATCCAAATCTTCTGCAGACCATAGCACCTTTCTTACCTGTCTTGCTTCTTGACCTTTATTTGTAGCCCAGTTAAATATTATTTTGGCTATTCTTTTTGCTATCCCTAAATTGCAATATACCAAACATTTTCATTTTACTTTTTGCATTTCTCATATAAAAACTTGACCATCCCATTTCTCCTTGAATTATTTATTTTTAATCGCTAGTATAGGGTTAGTCAGTATTTAATATATATATATATATATATATATATATATATATATATATATATATATATATATATAGTGAATTGAATATTTCCATGGATTGTTATTATAATAAAGAATAGAAATGAAATTATCTTCATATAAATGGAAATAACTTTTTTTTAGCTTTTGATGTTGTTAAAAAACTATCAATTACTACTAATTGACAATTACTGAGGCTAAACAAGTTTTCTTATTAACCTATAATAGCTCTTTTGGTGGAATTGTTTGTTGAAGCACATAGATAATGCTTTTGGCATATAACTAAATTATTTTAAAACAATATGCATTTTTCAGTTTATCAAAGATTGGTGGACACTTGATTTTCATTTAATTAAACTTAAATTAAGTTGGATACTGATGATGATGATTAAATCTTCTGTCCATCATGTAATTGTTTATATAAAGTACTCTGATTATATTACTAGCCATCATACATCAAATCTGATTTCAGAAGGTCTTACTTAACATTAATTCATAAATGTTTATTTGAATTTACAAGGTTTGAACTTCACTAATTCTAATTCTGGATGCTACTCTCTTCTTAGAAAGACTTCCTATAATTATATTATTATCTGGCATTATTATTGTGGTTCTCATTGTAACAATCCCATTTTGTTTTTCTTAAACCCTGATTGCTTAGAATTGGTAAAGGATTGCTATGTTCACAGTGGAGATGAACGTATTAAGAGATGATCACTGACAGTTAAGTAATTTAAATGCCAACATTATTTATTTTAGATCATCTTGATTGATATTAGAATTACCTACAGTGGTATTACTGGATGACCAGAGTAATAAATCGTAGACGATAATAAAAAAAAAAGTAATATTGAAGATTAACCATAAATGTAACAATTAAATGTACATACATATTTAAAAAACATAAATATTATTTTATGATACACTAATAAAAAAGTGTTAATAATAAAAATAAGTTTAAACAATATTTATATTCAAAAATACTTGTATTAAAATATATGTATAAAATTTAAAATTTACAGAGGTCTTTTATTTATACATTTAAAGTCTTATCATGGTTTGTCAAAACAGTTTAGTAAACTTATGCTAATGGATAAGTTGAGGTGTGATATTAAATCAGTCTCTGTTGGTTGATTCCTTGGTTTTGGATAGTCTATTGCTTAAATACACAGATTATATATGTGCAAGCAATGAGAAAAAGTTCTCCCATAGACCTAAAGCTATATTTTATATCTCTTCTATCTTTGGCATCCTTGTAAACATTTTCTGAGCCTGACAAAGCTATATTATTTAAGTTCTGACTGGCACACATTGGATGAGCTTACAAAATTTTGTTTCTTATAATTACTTCACAGAATTTCAACATTCTAGCTGTTTTTGTATCAGTCTTCTTAGATAATGTGTAATGCTTCCAAAAACTCTCTACAGATGTTATTGTTTTCCCCTTGTCTTTATTTTATAGCTTTTATCTCTTAAGAACAACTCTTCCCAAAAGTCTTAGTTTCTTTTCTTTCTTGTTTTACTTTTTCTAATGATTTATCACTAATCTATTTTTTTTTGTTTCTAATTTAATTCTTTAATTACTTTTAATTCCATGTTGTTTGAGTGAATTTAACTTTAATTAAATTGTACAATTATTTTTAATTATTTTTTTTTTATTGACATAATTTAATCTTGATTCAGCTATTAAGCAATGTTAAAATATATATATATTTTTATTAACTTACATGTATTTAGTATCTGCAAAGCTTTACAAATATCTTTTTATCCTTAAAGGTATTATTATTATTATTATTATTATTATTATTATTATTATTATTATTATTATTATTATTATTATTATTATTATTATTATTATTATTATTATTATTATTATTATTATTATTATTATTATTATTATTATTATTATTATTATTTATTATTATTATTATTATTATTATTATTATTATTATTATTATTATTATTATTATTATTATTATTATTATTATTATTATTATTATTATTATTATTATTATTATTATTATTATTATTATTATTATTATTATTATTATTATTATTATTATTATTATTATTATTATTATTATTATTATTATATAATTATTCAAACATCATCCAAATTATATATTCAAATAAGTATAAGTTGTCAATCAAGAGTAATTTTTTTTGCTATATTCTAAAATAATTGATTTATCAATATGAAGTGAATTTATTTAATTTATATTTAGAAAAATGTTGAACAAAATGGTATTCATTTAAAATGAATTCAACAGAAAATTTTAAAATGTTAATATTTTTAGCTAACATTTTAATAAAGTTATTTGCGAACTCTAAAAAATGTATTGTCATCAGGAGTACATAGGTACTTAAAGTTTCAATTAGAGTGGAAATTGAGTTTATAAGGCTTTATCCAGACCAAATCCTCTGTGATTGGGTGCAATTGGAAGAATGTCTGATCACAGGGCTGGTGTTCAACCTTTGAACTCTTGAACTTTGAAGCCATTTGCCTTTTTAATTATCCAGACCAGAAAGACTAAAAAATAAAGCAAATTAAATAAAAATTGTATAAAAAAGAAATTTAAGATATAATTATTTATAAAAGCAAAACACACAAATGATTTAATTAATATAACATTTCATAGAAGACTATTAATATACTAGCTAAACAATTAATACTGCAGAAAGATGAAAATTGAAAAAGAAATTTATAAAAGTAGAGAAGAACAAATTAGAAAAAGTTACAGAAAGCTAGAAGACATCAGGAACTAGCATACTACAAAAGCACTGAAGATAAATTATACAACTTTGTGTATTCGCCATAAGTCCAATCAACCAGATTATTCTGACATTTTTTTATGTAGCTTTTGAAGTAATAAGGTTTGCTATCGATATGTAATTGCTTTATGTAATTTATGCTGTGGGGAACTTACTAAATGCATATAATTCAATTAGAAATACAACACATGTTTTTTTTTCTTAAATAATCTGCCTGGCTATCATGAAAACCCCCAAAATGTGAATTATGTAGACACTTGGTAGTTGATGCAGCAAGCAAAAAATAACAGTCATAGAATGTCATAGTTTATATCTTGATATACAATTTCATAAGTAAAAGAAACCTAAATAGCCCACTTCCTGGTAGGTATCTCTCCAAAATCCCTTTATAGAATAACAGTTGTGGTTCATCAAGCTAATTACCAGACATTTGTTGAGAGTTTCTATGATCTTTCTTTTTTGATTTAACCTCCTAAGATAGATAGATATACATTTACTAACTAATAAAAGGATAGGTAGCCTGGGTTAGCTTTGGTCTGATAATTTTAAAAATATTCTAATCTTGCTTGTAAACCCTTAATGATTAACATTTCACAGAAATTTAAGTCATAGGTCATGAATGGTGCAGGAAAATATGCTAACTGTTAAAGCAAAAAACTCTTAAATGCATAATAATTGTCTATTAGAATAAATACATAATGTAGGATCAGTTTCTTGTGGGGTAAGGTTAAGTTCAAACCCCAAAACGTGAGGGAGTGATAGTTCTGTTAAATAAATAATCAAATGGTTACTGCCCGAGAAGTCATAAGAAATTCTGACATCGGAAATACAAAATCAGGCCGCGATTCGTGAATTTTAAGCTTCAGTATTTGCCACACGACTACAGCATTTTATTATGCAAGAGTACTATTTCAATCAATTGATTCGGCAAACCGGTTTTTTTCTTTCATTTTATTCAGTCAGGAATTAACTAGTTCGAGAACCTTCTTTCTGATTATTCATAGAATCACCTGCTCGGAAACTTATTTATTTGTTTTACTTTTATATTGCCTTACTTTCAAATGCTATATTTAAAAGGTAGGATTATTTTTAAATGTTTTGAACTTGAAAAGTAAATTTGAGAAAATGTTTCCGTGACTTGAAGGTTTGCTTTGTTGTTGTTGGAGAGGCTTGTATTCTTTATCTTTGCCTACTTTTGCTTCTCATGCCGTAGTAAACTGTGAAGGCTGAAATGATTATGAAGTCACCTGACTTTTTTTAACATTTAATTTCAATTAATTTTAATCTATTAATGTATCTCCTTTTTCCTTTTTTTGTTACGAGAAGTCAGTACATTTTTTTTTTTTAATTTTCTTACAAACATAATTTTTTAATAAAAAGTATTTTAAGGAATCTTTTTATTTGAATTAGTTTTTTTTCTTCAATTATTTCTGCTCATTTATTGATTTCTTTTTTTTTTAAAAAAAAAAAAAAAACTAAGAACTTCGTTTCTTTTTATTGTAAGGAAATTTGACTTAATCTCATTTCTTCATTAAAGAACTTTTTGTATTGATTATTATATACAATTGTATAATCCTATCTGCACAGAACTGTATCTCTAAGTAAAAAAGTGTTTGTTTTTCCTTTTTTAAAGTTAAATGTAGGAGTTGGTATGAGTATATGTATATGTACGTGTGTGACGGCAAATAGGAATCTGCTATTAAACTAAATAAGGACTTTTTACCCATTGAAAAATTTAAAGAAACTGAGATCAAATTCCTAATATTTGGTCCATATATCATTCTTTTCCTAGTAGAGTTATGAAATATTGATATAACAAAAATGGATTTAGTGAACTGTTTATTAATATTAGTGAACCAGCATGTATATTTTGATTGTGAGTTCGATACTAAAAAAATACTGCCGTCTTCTTTTCTTTTTAATCATAAATTGATCAAAATGAATGCATATATTTATGAATGTATATAAAGAGCATTACTGATAATTTGTGGCAATATCATGTATAAATTAATGCAGTGGCAGGCAAGGCGACTTCCAAATGATCTATAAGCCAATGAAACAGTCAAGTACTGAACTCAAAGATCAGCAAAACCAAAAGGTACCATGTACTGAAAACGTTTTTAATGATATATTAAAAATTCATTTAAGTATTTTGGGCACTACTTACATTGATCACTGAATTTACTGGTTTGCAGTTTTTACATACCTGATAAATTGAATATTTTTGTAATACTAAGTTGTCATTTTTATTTAATATTTATTTTAATGTTTGAATAATACTATTAGTTTCTAATTTGTTTCATAAAAAATGGACTCACAACAAAATTATCTAGTTACCAGAATCTTGAGAGAGCAAGAGTTAAAAAAGACAACCTGATGCTTTTTGTAAATATATTTAAAGGTTTTATATTATATGATTATTTGATTATGTAACCTTTTTATTCAGGAAAAAAAGAGTGGGAGGGACACTTTGTGTTATATATGTAGAAAGGAGACAGAACCTAGTGCCAGTCCTAATGGCAGAGTAACAAACCCAAGAGCTAAAAAGTCCTGAATCAAAGCTCAACCTGCTACTAGTACTCAAATGTCACATAAATTTTTGAGAAACTTTTATATTATTTTTAAATGAATATTAAAAAATGTTTGACTGCTGTTAGTACCTATATAATTTGACACATTGTTAAAATAAAGAATTAGTTGATGTTCATGAACCAAAACTCAAAATATCATTTTTGCTGTTTGAATGTCACATGACCTTCAGAGCAACTAATTCTTCAATCATTAATTATTCATTTCATTTTCAATCATTATTGAACCACTGCAAGATGAAGGTCTCTCCAAATACAAACCATCTGCAATTCTAGCCTCTCCTCTCCATATCATACTAGCACACTTCCTTATTTCATTTATCCATTTCACATATGGTCTGTTTCTAGATATTTTACAAATACTTGGAATCCAATTTAAGATTTTAACTGTCCATCTATTATCATTTTCTCTAGATATATCTCCAGCCCAACTCCACTTCAATCTCTTAATTTTTTTAATGAAGTCAGTAACGCTCTCTCACCCATGTATTACATTTTTGACCTCTTCTTGTCATTCCTAACATGCATCTCCCATATTGCTCTTTTATTAAATGTCCAAGTTTTGGATTCATAAATAAAAACCGATAACACACATATATTAAAAACTTCCTTTTCAAAAACAGAGGCATATTTTCTTTTAATATTAAGTTATTTCTACCAGAAGCACTCCAATCAAGTTTAATTCTATGATTACTTTTATCCATTATGTTTCTTTCTGTGGTAATAATCTGACTAAGGTATTTGTAGTTGTTAACTTCTTCTAACTCATCGTTATCAATCTTTATTTCTTTCTTTTGAGAAAATCTATTGAACATTACTTAGTTTTTTGAATATTTACCTTTAATTCTACTTTTTTACCTTCATCAATAACTTTTGCAACATTTCCTGAGGTTCTAAAGCATAATTTGTAAAACAATTACATTATCTGCAAAATCTAGATGACTTAAATAATCTCTATTTACTTTTAGTCCCTTAGCTTTCCATTTTTCTTCAAAACTGCTGACAACGTATGATTGATTAAAAAATGGATAAATTAATACTTATAAAAACATAAATCAATTATGGTCTTTACTTTCTACATTCTACAAAATCATTTGAAGCAGCATTTGACAACCAAAAGGAGAGGCTGCCAAGGATTCTTATGTTTCATACCAAGTTATCAATTTGATAAAATCATATATTTATTTGAATAAAAAAAGAATTGCATGAATTGAGAGAACTATCCTATATTAAGTGGACTGCTATTATATTTGGTGATATTAGAGGGAAAATGTGTGTATATATATGTTTAACCGGGTCAGAAAATCTCTCTGATCACTTTCTTTAGGTCTTGATTTTAACTCAGGCTGCACTCTACAGCAGCAGACTGGCCCTTCAATCAGAGAAGTATAATACCACAAACTGATGAAACATCCACAATACATATAATCAGACTGAGGCTATACAAAGTACAACTTACTATCACATTTTCAGACTATAGCACTTCTTGATTCCGAGATTCAAACCCCTGCCATCTAAAGCATGTTATTAGTTTGAGAATTAACATCAGGCTCTAGATAACCACAGGTTATATAGTCAGAATGCCTGAATGACAGGTTTACAATTCACTGCTTGATATATTCCAAGCTAGCTCCTTTTCTCAATTGTGGGGGGGATCTTTGGCACACTTGCCGATAAGACAACAATTAAGCAAACAAATATTTTATTTTTCCACATGCAAATATTTATAACACAATGTAATATTAAAGATTATGTTGGCTGTAACTATTAGAATTTATTAAAAAAAATTTATTCACATATATATGCAAATCTTTAGAATGGGAAAATAAGAATTATATTTATATAGGATTTTGGATAGTGCGTCACAATTTTATGGATTTAGTTGCTTGCTTGTTCCTTACTTGTTGACTACCAACTGTTTGGCCATTGGTTTCCATTGATGATTTTGGCTTCTTATTGATTTTTCAGTTTACAATGAGAGAGACAGAGATTATCAGTAGTTTACATATCATGAGGCAGGCATGAGTTCCAGATGGAAAACACTTGATGGTACTGAGGACTGTTTCGAAGGCTAGATGAACAGTTTGGGTGTTGTTTAGCACTGCATGCTGTTAGATCAGCCTTCAGTGAAGATAGGTTGTGCCACATGCATACTGGAAACATGAATAGCTTTTTGCCCTCTTCTTTTCTTTAATTTTAATAGTAATACAGCAGTTGAATAATAATTTTACTGCATCTGTAACAATCTAACTGACAATTAATAATCTTTTGTCTCTTCAGTCTTTTATATTTCTCCCTGTCATTGTTTTTCCTTATTGTCATTAGATCAGTTTAATTAATTTTGTATTTCCTTAATTAATGTTTGTATTTCATTTTAATCTAATCTCTTGCTTAGATTAATCTAATACCTCAATAAGATAGTGTCTATGGTCTTTTTTAATCAACCCAATTGGGAATTATCCTTTTTTTATCAGCCAAGTAATCTTTAATGAAAATTTAAGCTTTCATTTACAAATTATATTTTAGTCTGATTTTTTTTTTTCATCCTTACATTTTTTTTTAAATTTATAAAAAGAAAGAGCTAGTTTCAACTTTTACTTAGAATTACCCCCTCCCCTTATTCTCTCTTTAATATTAAAACTTTTATTTTTTTTTAAAAGAAAAAGGTACAACAATTTTTTCAAATTTGTGTTTCAAAAAAAAAAACTTCTTTAAAACCCATATTCTCTTTTTATTATATTATTTTCACTTTTCTTTTTAAAATCAATTTGATCATTTATTTTAAAATAATTATATATCTAATGCAGCATGTTTGTGTGTTTTTAACCCATATATTCTATAGCGGTATGATATATATATATATATAATCAAAATTACCACAAATTCACAACTCAAACAGACTATCTAAGAAAATAAACTTTAAGACACTGCCAATGGTTTCACTGCTACAAGCAGACTTCTCAAGTGTAAAGAACTACAAAATAACACCATATTCATATTAAACATTACCCACAATTCCACTTATTTCCCATACACTCTTAACATTAAAAGAACTTTTAAATAAGTTAATTGCTTCAGAATCATAAATTTTTAATAATAAAGATTCTTTAATTATATATATATATATATATTATTTTTAAAAATACACATTTAATTATATATATATATATATTTTTTAAAAATACACATGTATTTGAATATACATGCATCAATTTTAGAAATACAAGTGAATGAGATAGATTTTAAGCAAATAATGAAAGATCAGTGCTGTTGTGTTTGATGAACTATCAAATAGAGTAGTCAGAAAATTAGTCATTCCATGTAGTGGAAGATGCCAAATGCACACAAAATGAAAAAATAATATTAGAGCAATTTTTATGCAGAGCATCTTTTCAAAGGTGACCATTATACTGTTAATTATGCAGTAAAATATATACAACTCTATTTTACTTGTGTATGTTTCAAAATGCACTCCATTGAATCTGTGCAATTAAAAATAGAGGGAAGTATTAAGAGTGCTATGTACCAAATGCATTTAGGTTATAATTAAGATTATTACCACTTTCTTCATTCAAAAAAATTTGTCATCAAAATATATAGAATATGATAATAAAAAGAGAATTTTCATAAACGAGATACAAAAAAAAATTGTAACGATTTCAAATAACTTTTAAAGTGTCATAAAATTATTTCACAGATCATACTAAAATTGCTTTGAAGATTAAGTACAGTGATTACATTTGGATATAGAGATAAAAATGGGGTAGGAGTTTATTCAAGTAGGATAAGAGACAGAAACAGTATACGTTAAAAATTGCTTTATTTTTGGATGCCCTTCTTTTCTCCAATGATTACAAAAATATATTATTACAACCCCAACAACACTGATTTTTACATTTCCCAAAGATGTCAATAGCCCAGTTTGTTTTAAAATGGATTAGCTTATCAAGAGATTCCATCAGCTTGCTGAAGAATTATGTTGCTATGATTTTAAACATATGCTGATTAATCTACTATGCAACGAAGGACAATGTATAACTACTGTTAGTTAAATATATATAAAATGTGCACAGTTAATGAGTAGAATGTATTATATATTGAGAATGAGATTATTTTAAATACTTTGCAGTTAAAATCTTTAAATTACAAGATTTAAAAGTATATAACTTTTGTCTAAATTATACATCTAAAATTAAGATGACATTTCCAGTTTTATTTTATTTAAAAGGAAAACTCCAAAAAATATTTGGAGAATAAAAGAACTTGCTAGCATATTTTAAAGATGGTTACAATTAATAGTTATCTAAAAACAATAAAAAAACTTTTATGAAGGAGAGTCAAAGAAGTAATATATATATTAAAAAAGAAATTTTACTTAGCATTAAAAATAATGGATTAATTAATAACTTTGATTTGAAGGGGGATAATAACAATACATATGTGTGCAGTTTATATATATATATATATACATATGTGTGCAGTTTATATATATATATTATATCAAATTAATTGTCTTGTAAAAATAGAGTAATGTGGATTTATTAAGTTCATTTTTTTATAAATGCCATTGTGTGCACACAAATTAGAATGAGTACTTATATATATTAAAATCAGTCATCAATCACATATATGTTTAAATTATTATGTATTATAAAAATGAATTTTATTATTGGTTTATAGTAATTTAAAGATGTTAATTTTAAATTATTATACAGCACATCTGAGTGCTTATATATATATTAAAATAATGATTATGAATATAATCAAAAATATTTCTTTATGAGTTTTTATTTATATTATACACCTGGGTCTCGTTTTACGCGATAGATAGGTTCCTCAGAAAACACGTGCAAACGAAATTGCACAAAAATAGACGTAACTTACATTGAAAAAGGGGGGATGTGGTCTGTGATTTTTCAAAATTTGTGTAAAAGCAAAGCACCAACGTAAAATTACTTTAAAATTCGCGCAAAAAAAAAATAAGGAAATAAAATATGACTAATAAAAAATTTCAAATTTGAAAAAAATTGATACAAGACAAACTTTTTTAACTATAATATTTAATTTTATTCAAAATAATATATTTTTATGCATAATTTACATTTTTTATACACCTTTTAATTATTATCGATATTTGCCGAAAACACGTTCATTTGCAAACTGAGGAAATACAACTAGCACTAACTTCACACTCATGTTAGGTCAATGGATTTCTGGTGACAACATAATTAGTAATTAATCTTTGAGATGATGATTTTATTAATTGTTTATGAACTTAGACTTACGATAATAAAAAGACATTTATTCACCACTGTTGGGAAAAATTTAATTAAAACTAACAACTAAAAATTAAATTTTTATTTTTGTCTTTAATTTTCAATTCTGTTTAAAAATCAAATTTCGTTTCACTGCTATTACTCACCTTTTAAAAATAAACTTGTGGATACTAAATGATTAATAATTGATTACGTTCTTTTTTAAAAAGCAAAAACAGAATGTGATTTAAAATGCAAAATTAACACGCACAATGTTTGAACAAATTTACATCATAATCTTGTAAAATTTAATATGTGTATACATAAAATGTGGAAATCATGATTTTAATTTTATTATTGCATAAAATCTTACTATTATAAAGCACTGAAAATATTGAAATTACTAAGATGAAAGTCGAATTCCAATAATGTGCTATTACTTTCAATATAACGTAAGTGCGTGAAATTTATTATTTAAAGTAATAGCGCATTATCGGAGTTCGACTTCCGGTGAACTTCAAAATCGCGTAACTTCAAAATCATGTTAAATAAGTTCACGTAAAAAGAGACCCAGGTGTATTATAAATTGTTTACCATTGTTTGGAATATATTTAAGTTTCGTTATATATACATATGTGTGTGTGTGTTTTATGTAAACCTATTGGGATATATGTAAATTACAATGTAATGATATATTTTTTTGTTTGTATTCTATACAAAATCAGACTACTGAATTTATAGTGTACTCAACAGATCTTAATTTAGTTTTGCTATTATTAATAAATGTACATTTTATTAAGTTATTGAAGTGAATTTATTTATTTATAGACTTGGTTTAAAACATTATATGTTAGTATTATCTGTTCTTCACAGTAACATTTATAGAGCTCTTGGTCCTTGAACTGGATTTATGCATAATGGCCATTTATATAGATTGGGGTATATGTTTGCATTTTTAAACATCCAGATGATGGTTGGCATAAAGGGATATCCTTTAAAGTGCAGGCACTACATTTTACTTTTCATTTCATTTTATTATTTCTTTAGAAATTAAGTTTATAGTTGGTCAGTACATTAATGGTACTAAGTGTCCAGAGGGCATTGATGATGTTCAGCATGTGTTAGTATCACAGTATTATTTTTTTTGTTATATTTTTATGGACTAGCGCTTAAGTTTTGTACATCTAAATTAGCCTGGTCTATAGTGGATCACTTTCAAACCCAGTCTCAAAGTTGACTGTTGATTTTATTTTTTGATTATTCATGATGATGAATGATTATTATTTATTTATAATTCTGGTGAACTTATAATTACTTATAATCTTTGATTTTGCTGATCTCTCATTCTCTTGTATGTGCATCATATTTATTATGTGAATTTTATATTTAAATTTGTAATAACAGGGATTGATGATGATGAATTCCATCACCACAGGTTCACCACTGATTTTGTACTATTATAATATATAGCAAAGAATATCTTAGGAGTGGTGTGAGATATTAATTATATTTGGAATGCATCAAAACTGCATTGTTGTCATTTCTGGTTAAAAAATATTATTTGATCAGACAACATCAAACTTGATAATTTTCACAGAAAAATAATATCCTACAATGATGATATAACATGAACTGGTAATAAGTGAATGAATTGTTGTTCAGGAGTTCAGAAAAAGATCAAGAATTAGGAGTGACAAAGTTGAGCTATGAGCTATGGATTTTGATTCTTAAATTCTATCATTCCATCAATGAATTCCACCATTCACTGCTAAATCTGTTAGAATGAGTGATGATAAGATAATCAGAGGCTTAAGGCTAATATAAAATAGTATAAAAAGTTTATATAAAATCATATTTAATTTAGATATAATTAGTCAGATATAGCAAATGAAAAATATATTTATTTTACTATTAATGAATTAGTAAAAAAAATATGAGTAAAAAATAGAAGGTTATAATTTTAGACACTCATATCTCTTTATCAGCTTTATTAAACCTAAAACCCCATGTTCACTTGACAGTTTTGAAATTTCCAATTTTTTAAATGTTCAAAAACATTATTTATGTCAAGGTATGGAATTTGATCACATGCAAATATTTAAAGCCCTATTGTACAAAGTAACTATTATATTTGTCATGTAACTCCATGAAGGAATGAACACAACTGTTCAGTTGACCAAATTGAGATTTTTTTTTTTACTTTGCTTAACCACAGTTGATCTAGAAACTTTTAATTAACATTAATTCATAAAGGACCTTGTACTTAAACATGAAGAAAGAGTGAAACATAACTGTAAAACTGTTTTATAATTTGAAATAAATTATTTTCCCCCTTTTATATTTCTAAAAAAATATTTGTTTACCTATGAGTGATATGTATTATACAAATGGCAAAACTGTCCATGCAGTATTGCCACTCAGTGCAAGCCAGAGTAATCAATGGATGCCAGAAGGCTTGTGCATGCTCTGGCTTGCACTGAGTGACAATACTGTATAAAGAGTTTTGCTTGTTTTAATAACAGTTATAAGCAAGCATAAGAAATGGTGATCGTGTGATGTTTATTGACAAATGTAAGTGCTCACTTTTGGTTAGCATATTCATATCAATTATTCTGTTATATAAAGAGCTTGCAAATAAGCTCTTAACAAGCCTTGCAGAATATCCCTAATCCCAGACCAGTTTCTGGTACTGGCTTCATCAGTGAGGTGCTAAGATATTCAAGCATTACATTACAAATACCAGGACAAGCCCAGTACTTATTGTTGTGATAAATACACAAATAATTATTAATTAATTTTTATTAGATTAGAAACTATGACAATTTTTATTTTAAAGTAAACTTTAAATTTTATTTAAGATTAAATATATATCCTACACTTTTATAATTTTTGAGTGTTTTTTAATAATTTACCTCTGTTTATACTTTGTACATAAACCCGTAGCAATAAAAAATATTATTGCATACAAATATATTAAATAATTACCACACTCCTACACATTCTTTTGAAAATACATAACTAAAGACACAACAAAAATCAATTGATTCTCAAGATGCATTTCATACTGAATTAGCACTCATCAGTTGGTCCACATTACAAACTCTCATATCTATCTTTATCTATGTACAGTATGTATCAAGTGTAAATTATTACGTTTTGATATACAAGTGTCAAACTGTGTTGTGGAAATTAATTATTACGTTTATAAAAGATATTATACATGAGAAAAAAATGTGAATAACACTGTGTGTGTGTGTTTAATAAAAAATCAGATATATTAATCTTTAACAGAGGTTTAAAATTTATATCTGGACTAAAGATAATCTCTAGTTAATAAATGATTATTGATAATCCTTACTGTATTTATTTAGAGTGGATTGTGTCAAAGTTGTAGATGGAGTAATTTTGATGCATATATATTAAAATGTAATAATTTGCTATTGATAAATATTATACATATGATAAAAATGTATAAGAAAAATGGTGATCTGGGCTAATTAGTGAGTGCTGATTTAGTGCAAAGTGCAGCTTGGGTGTTATTTGTCTTTTATTGTGTCTGTAGTCATATGTTTTCAAAAAATGGGTGGTAGTGTAGAGTTATTCAATACATTTTTTTAAAACACGTTACACATGAGAAAGAGAAATCTGAATAATTATATGTGTGTATGTGTTTAATTAAAAATCAAGTACATTAATCTTTAGCAAAGGATTCATGTTTGTATCTTGGCTAGAGATAATCTGTAGTTTATAAAATGATTAGTGATAATCACTACTGTATTTATTTAGAATGGATTGTGTCAAAGTTGTGGGAGGATTAACTTTGACACTTGTATATCAAATTTAAACAATATCATTACAATACTTCAAATACTTGCAAATATTGGGGGAAAAATATGTCAATATTAAAATCATAAATATTAAATAGTAATATATTTTTTTCAATATCAACAACTACGTGAATGAAATATTGTAGTGGTAATTATGATTTCTAGAAATAAATTTATGTGTACATGATGTGTGTTTTGAAATATGGTTACAATTGAGTTTTCAGGTGAAGGAAAAGGTTTTGAGCCTAGTATCGCTGATAAAATGATGAATCTGTGTACTTGTCCTATTTTTAATTTTCATTGGTTAACTAAAAGAGAAATTTGATAAGAAAAAGTTGTAATAGTAACAACAACAACAATAACAATAATAATAATAATAGTAGTAGTAGTAGTAGTAGTAGTAGTAGTAGTAGTAGTAGTAGTAGTAGTAGTAGTAGTAGTAGTAGTAGTAGTAGTAATAATAATAATAATAATAATAATAATAATAATAATAATAATAATAATAATAATAATAATAATAATAATAATAATAATAATAATAATAATAATAATAATAATAATAATAATAATAATAATAATAATAATAATAATAATAATAATAATAATAATAATAATAATAATAATAATAATAATATAGCTTTAGGTAAGGCATCTTGTTATTTATTGGATGTATATATATGATTGTATATAATATAGAAAAGATTTTTATTTTTTAATGATAAAATTAAAACAGTTTGGGTATGCCCTCGATGAAGGTCTGTAAAAAAATGTAGCGCCTCAGACATAGCATTCTATAGAGAATTATTTTATGGCTTAAGAATAGAACAACTTGTTTCATTTTGTTCTAATTATGAACAATAATTTTCATTTTTGAGGATTTGCACTCAATGTTTGCAAAAGTTTGTTTTAGTTTCATATTTATGAATATATTAAACCAAGATTTTTACAGATGAAGATATAAACCTAGTTTTCGTCTTTATCTGTGTGTGTTGACTGAACTCAAAAATTGTGTCTGTATTTGTAGAGATATATAAAAAGACAAATTACTTTTATTGAAGATAATAACTTCATTAAGGTATTATAATTCTTAAAAGTTTGTTTTGAAAAAATATTAAAAATATAAATGTTAAATCATCTTTCCTATCATTGATTTTTTTTTAGATATAACTTTTTTTCCCCCCCGTATATTGTTATAATTAAAATTAATTCTTCCAGTGTGTGACTGGTTTATACAATACTTCATTATCAGTTACATCCTGTCGTATAATTTAGATGTTTGGGGCATGGTGCAAGGTATGAAAATTTTTTTAAACATCTGTAGAAGTACGAAATTAAGAGGTGATATGAATCAAGTGATTAAATGAACTGTGACGAGCGTCATTGACAGTATCTTGCAAAAGATAATCACCGTCTTAAAGCATCCTATAATTAACGTTATATCTTGCCTCATTAACTCCAATAATATTGCTTTAGTTATTAAAGCCACTGTTCTTATTTTTATTTTTTAATAGAGACAATTTTTAGTGCTCTATATTTTTGAAGTGAGTTATTATTTAGACTATAAGTTGCTATTTTATTTGTTTGTTTATTTTTATAAACAATACATTAATTAAGATTGATTTGGTTACTTATATATATATATATATTAATAGGCTGAGCATCTCCCATTAATATATGTAATATATAAATACAATATAACAGAATATAAAATTTAATCTGTATTTTTACTAAACCTATCAGTAGTGGTACTGCAGTACCCCCAGAAATAATTATTAGATTTGTGCTTGAAAATATCAATAATATAATAATCATTCAATATTTGCATTTTTATTATGTAAACACACTAATTAAACTGTTTTTAGAAAGGATTCCTTTAAGTGGTGCTTGAGATTTTATTCATAGTTGCTGGTAATTGTGGCAATGCCAAAAACGTCATATTCGACGAATTTCACAAAATTCCACAGAGATTCATTTGCTTTTATCAAGCACATAACTAGTGCCGGTAGAACTGCTCACTGTTACCGCATCAATACTTATCTGAGCAAGGTATGTTTATCTACTCTGGTTTCTCTTCAGAGCAAATACATTTTTATTGTTTTCATATAGAATGAACAATAAAATATTCTGGGTTTTTTCTTGTATTTTTTTTTATAAATTAATACATAAATATTTATTACCGCAAAATATAACAAAATTATAAAAAAAATATTATTTTAAATATTAATCATGATGGGTATTAGTGTTGAATATATATATATTCCTCATTGTCATTTTTTTTTTTTTCATGTGTCAAAACATCAGCTGGGAAGCGAGCCCGGGACAACTGCTTGCAAGGCAGTTGTGCTAACCACTCGGCCACTAACGCTCGACTACCCATTGTCATTGCATAAAAAAATTGATATAAAAAGTAAAGATCGATCTACTCCAGATATTATTATCTGTCAAATAGCAGTTAGTAAAAGCAAAAAAATATATTCGATTTTTGAATAATGATTGATGTGGAAAATAAAATGGTTGTGTTGTTGGAAAATTAGAAGTACTCTGTTTTGTTTTCCTTGCACTGTAATAAAGTATCCCTGCTTAAAAATGTTATGGTTTCCACTAAAATTTACTTTATTTTCACTCACTAGAATCCTAATCATTGTTACCGAAGAATAACATTTCAATTTTAAATAGTCTGTTATTTTCCTGCATGATTTGGTGCAGTAGGAGAGAGTTAGAATCTGTTGTGTAAGGACTCTCAGAACGATTTCAGTCCTAATACTTTTGGTTTTCCAATTTCTAATGAACTCTCAAGCAATAAATCAATTTGATTCTTAATTTATTTTTTAGTCCACTGTTGAATGTTATTGGACATTTTGATTCATCATGAGTTTTTTTATATGTAATAACTCATATTTTTGCTCTTTCTATCATTTATTATTCACAACCTATTTCAACAACATCTGGATCAAACCGATGTTTATATTCTCTTTTATGATTATAATATACTGATGTACTTGTGGAATTATTTATGCTTTTCCATATGTAAATGAAGACTGTGGCATTAGCATCTTTAATTCACATTTGTTTACTGCTAGCATACATAGAGTAATCTGATATACTATACCACACTGCATTCACAACCTTAGATTAGTCAATCTTATCTAATTTATTATTCATATTATTAATTAATCTATTCAATGCCATAATTGATCTAGATCTAATATTACATTTCTCTGCACATATAAATCCAATTTTATTTCTGCCATTTAATTTTTTTTATTATTTTTTATTTTTTCTTTCTCTTTACATATTATTTATTTTAAAATATTCTCTATATCTATATATATTATTTTTATTAAAATTCATCTTTACAGTATGTGATAATTATTGGAAATAAAATTGAAGTTATGTTTGAAAATTAAAGTTGTCTTTAGGATAATTGGAGTTTGTCTAGAATTTAATTGTTCATATATATATATATGTATGTACTATGGAGAATAAAGATAAATTTAAGAACAAGGACTATGTATAATTCATTTATGTGTTAAAAATAAAAAAATAATTCCACAAATATTGGATTAGATATTGTTGAAGTGATTTGTGGAGAACAAAATGATAGGAAAGACAAATTAACAAAATATGGTAGACTGTTTTTTTTTGCAAAAAAAATTAACATAGACTTTCTCTTAAAGATCAACATCTCATCCTTACCCACTAACCATTTCTTGGCATGGAAAAGAGGATTCACCAAAATCAAGTCACAGTGTCAGCTATGTAATACTGCCGATGATACAATCCAGCACTTACTATACAAGTGTCCATTTCTATCCCAAATCAGAACCTTCATCACAGAGAAAGTGATATCTGACATCAGAGAGGCCTTATTTATATGGAATGCCATCAAGACAGAAATTTTTTCTCTTATCAGATTCTCCATCTTCCTTACTTTCCCAATCTGGTTGACCAGATGCAAATGTGTTTTTGGTCACTCAGTCTCTTTAGTCACAGAGACCTTCATAAGTCTAGTCAAAGGCATACATGCCAGAGATCATCTACTTGCACCAGAATGGTTATACAAAGAGACTTGGTCCAGAATTGGTCTTCCAAGTGTTTGAACTTATGATCATTTACATTCAGCAATGCAATGCAATTTATGTAATCAGTATAATGAAACTATGTAAACTTTGTTAATAATTTTTTTTTTTTTTTGTAAAAAAAAAAACATATTATAAATTAGAGAGCTCATGGAAGTCAGATAAATAAACAAAGAATTTTTTAAATTCTATTTAAAGTTGAAGTGTTATAATTTAACTGTGATTAATAGAATGTTACTGCATTGAAAATTGTACTAGTTTATTAAAATAAAGATTAATTTAGATACTCTTATAACATTTATCCCTATCTTGCATGAAAGTAGCATAATTAAAATTATTGAACTGACAACATGGGTATGAAGTCAGTTGGTACCTCTATAACAATACAGACAAATTATTTATTAACTGAGAATTAAAGGGTATATTTGGTCTAGGGATAATTTCTGGTTTTAAAAATGGTTACTAATAACAATTACTTTATTTACATATAGTGGTTTGTGGCAAAGTTATGAGTGCAGAAAGTTTGACATTTATAAATCAAATCACAGAAATTTACTATCTATAAATACTGAAAAAATGAGGAAGTCATTTGTACGAAATTAATCTGGGCTGAGTGCTGATTCAAAATAAATTACACAGCTTGGAGATCATTTATCATTTTCATATGTCTTCAGTTATATGTTTTAGAAAGTGAGATGAAATAGAAGTTTAAAATATATCTAAAATATATACATGAAGGTAAATGTAAGAATATCTAAAAATGGCTATATGAAATTAAATTACAACACTTAGTGCATATGTCTTACTCACTAGAAAAAGTAAAGGGGTTTAAAAATTGCACCATAGTGAGAGAAGTAATCTGATTTCTGGGCTGATGGATGTTTCAAGTTGTGATAGAAATAGACTGAAAGACCTACTGATAAAAGCAAAAACAATTGAATATATATATATATGCATAATTTATTTCTAATAAAAAAGCCTTCCAAAAACAATTGAATATATATATATATGCATAATTTATTTCTAATAAAAAAGCCTTACTAGAAAGTAGTTTAAATCTGCCAAAACATCTCATAATCAACATTTCCTATGCTTACACAAGCTGTTAATAACAGTAGCAAACTCTCCATACAGTAGTGCCACCCAGTGGGAGTCATAGTAATCAATGGATACAGAAAGGTTTGTGCACAAATCCTCATCTAGTGTGTACTCATAGTTTCTGCTGGAGGGTTGCATTAGATCCTAAGATCTAGGTGCAGTGTTTTCGTATAGGAAAGCTCTTCACTAATGAAAACCACAAAGTAGAAACTAGTCTAGGAATATTGGATGAGTAGGCACTAGATAGGAATTTTATGCACAAACGTTCCTGCATCCATTGATTACTAAAGCTTATACTGGATGGAACTACTGCATGGAGAGTTTTCTACAAGAATGGAAGTAATTATAGACAGGTACTGGTAACATCAATGCTATATAAAGTTTTCACATATATAGTGGCTGGAAGGGTCGCAAAGTGGATGAAAGAAAATAATATAGTGGGAGAAATGCAAGGAGGTTTTCAATCAGATAAGCATATAGGAGATAGTTTATTTATAGTTTTACAACTTATAGATATGAATAGAAATACAAATAGACAGTTATATATGGTTTTTATAGATATAGAGAAGCATATGATAGAACAAATAGAAATAGATTATGGGTAAGTTTAGTAAATTGGGGAATAGACGGAGCTTTAGTGGATCTTATTAAAAGATTGTATGAAAATAATTTACTATATGTATCAATTAGAGAGTGTAGAATCACTTAAAGTTAAAAATAGAGTGGGACTAAAGCAAAGATGCCTTATGTCATTTATTTTGTTTTTGTTGTATTTAAGAGAAATGAAGAGAGTAATGGAAAGACTAGAAGGATAGAAATATCACTAATAAGTGGCAAGGGAGTATATACATTATCAGGTCTTTTATTTGTGGATGTTTTCTTTTGCACAGAAAAAAGGGAAGATATGGAAGTTATGCTGAGAACATGTGTAAAGGTGGGTAAAGAGATTTGGATTAAATTTAGTGAAGAATAATACTGGGGAAAGAGAAGACAAAGAATCTTTATTGGGGGATATAAAGTTAAGTGTGGTGAATAGGTATAACTTCTTGGAAATAATCTTAAAGTAATCAGAGAAATTGCTTGGATGAATGGGAGAAAAATTGATAAATGAAGCAAAGAAAAGGAAGAGACTGATAAAGAAATTAACCGTGTTTTCATATAATAAATCTGATGTAACTAGAATTGTATGGAAGGAAATGGAAGTAGCAAGGCTAACATATAGTAATGATGCATTATGTGTAAGTAAAGAGGTGTTAGATTACTTAGAAAAAGTACAAAGAAAAGTAGGAAGACATGAATTAGATGCAGATGTGTAGACAACAAATGAGGCAATTGAAGGAGAAATGGGATGGTCATGTTTTTACATGAGAGATGCAAAAAGCAAAATGAAAATGTTCAGTAGATTACAGTTTATGGACAATAAGAGAATAGCCAAAATAGTATTTAAATGGCTTATTAATAAAGGGCAGGCAACAAGATGGGTAAGAAAGGTAGTGTGGCATGCAGAAGATTTGAATAAAGAATTTATGTCAGTATATTTATATAAAAGGTGGGATGATTGTGTTAGGAGAATTATTGAGTGTAATAGTTGTAAGGAATGGGATAGAAGAATAGATGTATTAATAAAGAATAGAGAGTTAGAGAAATGGAAAACTAATATGAGAGTAAAAAGATTTTAAATATATATAGAAGTAAATAGAATATTGAGTGCAAGTTAATTTATAATAATAGCAAGGAAAGCAGTTTCCTGTTTAAGGCTTGAACAGGTCTTTAATAACAAGGGAATATTCACATAAATGGAAATATGTGGATGATTTAGTCTGCAAGTTGTGTAAGGAAGGCATAGAAATTATTAGGCATCTATTAATTGAATGTAAATGCTTGCAAGTAGAAAGGGCACAAATAATGAAGTTATAGGAAAATAAATATAAACAAAGTGATTATATAGAAGGTGGATTTTTGGTTTTTATGCTAGGTTTGGAAAAAGAAAAGGGGATTTAGATATAAAGGACATAGAGTTGACAAAGATTATGTTGTGGAAATGGGATAGAGCATGTTAAAGAAGAATATGAAAAATTTTATGTTGGGGAATGGAAAGGGAAGATAAAGTGGCTAACATGTTTCTCTGGGCATGGTAGCTGAGAGATTCTTAACTCTGATAAAGGGATAAAGGAGAAGTCACAGTGCATCTCACCTCATCTCATCATACTGTTAGAAACTAATTTTCAGTTGTAAATAGATAAATAAAAAGGTCATTTTCAAATAGCAACCTAAATCTGTAACCAAGAGAGTCTTAGCATCCTCTGCCTTCAGATAGAAAACACAATCACTTTACTATGACAAATGTGGGACATAAGTTATTTTTGTAAATGTAAATAAAGGTTTCATGCACACATATATCAAATTTATACTGACTTAAAAAAAAAACTCCCCATTGTTTCAATTAAAACTTTTCAATCATCTAAGAACACACTGTTCATAGTATTTCAAGATCTTTAACTCAAATTTAGTGTGCAGCCTACTTGTCATGCTAGTTAATGCATATTCATGAGAAGTCTAACCATGTTCAATTAACATGTAAACAATTGCATGGCAATAATAATTATCATGACAAAAACATCTAGTTTATTAAAGAATTATAATTTTCGTATAATGACGTGTATGTATTTATAATATTGTCTTAGGTTTTTAAAATTCTTAGCATTTCCTATATTATCATTTTAGTTTTCTTGGGTTGACCTATGAATAAGCAAATAAAATCTTAAAACAAAACAACTAATAATCAAAATAACATGTAGGGTAGATACGTTGGAGAACTACACCCTATGTAAATTTATCAATCATCAGTAGTGTTTATATATGTATTGATGACTAGTAAGTAAAGTAAATACAAAAAATAGATAATTTAATATCTATTGATAGAATTAAACTTTGTTGGAGTGCTTTTGGTAGAAATAACTTGATACTAAAAGGAAATATGCCTATGTGTTTTAAAAGGAAGGTTTTTAATAAATGTGTTTTACCAATTCTTACTTATGGATCTGAGACTTGGACACTTAATAGAAGAGCAATACAGAGACTCAGACCACTCAAAGAAGTATGGAGAGATGCATATTGGGAGTAACAAGAAGAGATCAAAAATGCAATGTATGGGTAAGAGAACAAACAGGTGTTACTGACCTTATTGAAAAAATTAAAAGATTGAAGTGGAGTTGGGTTGGACATATTTCTAGAAGAGATGATAATAGATGGACAATTGAAATCTTAAACTGTATTCCAAGTGATTGTAAAAGACCCAGAAAGAGACCACATGTTAGATGGATGGATGAAATAAGAAAGTGTGCAGGGGTGATGTGGAGAAAAGAAGCTAAAGATCAGGGAAGATGATTGAACTTGGAGAGACCTTCATCTTGCAGTGGATTGATAATGGTTGATGATGATGATGATGATGATACTTTTTGAACTAAGCAAATAAATACTATGTAAAGGTTTATAGAGTAAAACGTTTTTTTCTGTTTTCAACAATAGTACATAAAGTGATAAAGTTGTTCAAGAATATAAAAAATTGTTTGATTAATAGGAAATTGTAATAATGAAAAAACTGAGTGGCAATTATAATGATTAAATAGATTATCATTAGAAACAAATAAGTAAAGAATAATATGATTCCAGTATCATTTTTTAAAAATCTTTATTTATTATTTACAAAATATGTATAAATGAATACATCAAACTTCTTTTTAAAACTTGTTTTTTATAAGACTATTATAAAAATAAAATACCACACCAATGTTTCGACTATTTTATAAGATAGTCTTTTTCAAGGAACACTAAAAAATAAAAACACAAATATATAATAGTAAATATAAAATATATATTTCAAACAAATCCAAAAACATTAAAAAATACTAAAAAATTATCGTTATCGCAACACCTTTATATATATGAAAAATGTAAACTATTTTTGAAAAGAAAAACTGTGTAGATGATATTTTAAAATTCGTTTACTTACAAAATCAATATTATGAAAATCAAAACATCAAAAATAATTCCAATATGTTTAACTATTTATTATGATCTTTATCAAATATATAAACAAGTACAAAACAATACTACAAACTGTAAAAATATATTATCAACACATCAAAAAAAATTATAAATAATATAATAAAAAACATTTCTTTTTTTTATATGTCATAGCATCAGCGGGGAAGCGAATCCGCTAATCCGGGACAACTGCTTGTAAGGCAACTGTGCTGACCTCTCGACCACCAATGCTCGATTTCATTTTTTTAAAAATTATCATTCTTTCCTAATTACATTCATAAAAGTATTTTTTTTTTTTTTAAAAAAAACTATTTATTTTTGTCAAAAACAAGTTATCTTTTTAATTTCATGCCTATGTTTAAAAAAAAAATCATTTGTAAACAAAAATTTATCATTTTCTACATAAATAAATTTTGTTGATTTGTTTATTTGGTAAATATTTTGAAATCAAGATTTAATATATTTATATTTAATATCATTTATTCAAATTTTGTACATTTGTTATAAATCAATGGTAATGCAGAATGACACAAATATTTTAGGTAGATTATCTAATTTCTTAAATCCAAAAGAGTTGGAAAATGAAATTTCAAATATTTTGATATCAAATTTCAGACACATTCATATTACTTCAATAAGTTTTCAGAAATGCGAGAGTGATATATATATATATTGTAACTTCAAATGAGGGATGATGATATACCACAAAGTGCTTGACTCATTGATCAGAACCCCTAATCAACCAAAAGGGTCAACACATTGGACAAGCTAAAAATTGTAACCTCAAAAGAATGGTCTAAATGAGAGATACCGTAAAATAAATATGGATTTGCACATAAGTATGGGTCCTCTCATGTCAAGCTATACAACAACACAAATATTAATAACATAAATCTCAGGTTCTTATTTTATTTATTCTAATGAATAATTACTTTGTTTAATAATCAAGACACATCCAAAGGAAATAATAACTTGGGTTCCTCAAACCCAAGATACTCTTATTTTCTTCTATTCTTATAAGATTTTATCTTATTTTAAAATGAATAATAAAGTTAAATTGTAAGTATTCAAATATCAAAATACTTCTAACAATCTTTGGCTAGCAAGAGAAACTAAACTAAAATATGTAATGTTCTTATTATACAAAATAATAATGTCAATATGACTAGTGGGTAAGTTTTATTGGAATACTTTAATTTCTAATCTTGTAATAAGCAAAGTTAAAATAATGCAGTGGGTAGAAATAATTTTATGCTGCACACTATACCATTAAATACACTTACAATGAAAAACACAATAATATAATCTAGTATTGGAATTAATGCAGGTATTGGAAAATAGATTGAATAAGTAACTTTGACATAACTTTGAAATGTACTCTTATGTTCAATATTATTTAAATAACTTTATTATTCAGATTTTCTGGATAAATTGGTGTGATGATGATGATGATGATGACAATGAAGACATAAATATATTTAAAAGAATAAAAAATATTTATTTACATTATAACACAGATTTAATATTACAATTAAAATAAAAGAAAATAATAAATAATAGTCGTTGAAATATGTCATCTCAAAACTTCCGACCTTCATCACTTATGCCACCTGGATGGTCAGATTTCGAAACAAGTTCACCATTCCTCATTCTAAACCTGAAGACATATTCATTTCTAAGTTGAAGAAATTTCGCCATAAGGATAGTATCATCTCATCCAGAATTTTATTTGACAACACATGGAGCCTGATTAAGTTAGATTAAACAACGCCAGTAACACATCAGACCATCTGGTTGCCCGAGCAACATGGATTACTTTTATTTTATTTACAGTTGTATCATTCTTACATATGTATTTCAATAAAGTTATTTATATACTACTAAAATAAGCATTTAAATAACATTAATTAAAATATCTCTTGAGTAAATTTTAAAACTAACATTTATATTCGAATTATATTTAAGAAGTTCTTCCTATCATTTAAAACCAATCAACCAGCGTCTGCACACATAGAGTAATAAGGGTTTGCCTAAAGACACAAGCCATTAAATGTTGACAATGGAATTAAAATTCAAAATTGGTGCGTAGTCTATTCCTAAGATATTGCTAGTGAATTCAACTACAAAACAGGTATAATTTATATAAGTTTTACTTGTTTATGCATCCACGAAGCAGAATACTACTGCAGTCAATACTCCCATAATTCAATATACTTTTAAAATATCTGAAGTATGGCTAAACACTCACATATATATGCCTTAGATACGTTTATAAAAAATACATATCAATAAACTTAAGTTGTAAAAAATAATTCAACAGCTGGTTACATGACCTGTAGGTGTTGCATATGCATCAATCTCTACTCTGGAGGGGCAGTGAAAAACATCAAAATTATTGCCCCAATTGGTAAATGACAAAGGGCAAAATATCAATAATATTAAAAATAAGGCATAGTTGTAAAATAATACATGGAAAGTTTATCTACATTTACATGCATGTACACATAAATAACACATACTTCAAATAAGGAGATATGAAAACCAATACAAATATAATTGAGAGCAATACCATAAAATAGGAATTAAAGTTATATTCAACCATACGCCAACGTTAAATAATATATTCGTTCACATACAATTCATGAAATATCTTTCTTACTCTGTGTGTATATTTAACACGCGGTATATCACTGGCATATAAATTTTGAGAACTCTTGAAAAAAAATTCTATTTAAAATTCTTTTATCTTAATATTTACCCATGTAAATGTCAGTTATAAAACACATGATATCATATTTACGTCTAATATAACAAAATATAGGAATAAATTAATAATATACTAGTTACAATGATGATGATAAGAATAATAGTAATAATAATAATACTACCAATATTTTTAATATAATACATTTCGTATTACACCATTATAAATATCCGAGAGTTTATGAATTCTTTTCAATTCTGCTCAATTTATTAAAATATATACAGAACAAATAAAGCAGAGCAGACAGCATATAAATTCTTTTTAATTGTTTGCAACATTTAGTACCATATTAAATTTTAAAAAAAATTATTATTTTTTTTTCATATGTCATAGCATCGGTCGGGACCCGGCGAACCCACAACCGTCTGCAACCAACTACTTGTTTGCAAGGCGGCTGCGATGACCTCTCAGCCAACAACACTATTTGAAAACAATTTTCACAATAACTTCAGTTTAATAATGTTAGAGCAAAATGCTGTATATTGACAGAAAATAGAAAAACTAAAGAAAAAATAAGCTAAGTAAAGTAGTGATTACCATTAAAAAAGTAAAGAAAAAAATTTTCAATATCTGAGAATATTATTACTTTATTGTTTGTTCATAATTTTTAATTTGTTATTAATTAAGTTTAAAATTACATCTTCATTGATAATTTATTTGTATTCCTAACAAAATTCTCATTCAAACAATATATAATACTTCTTACTTGAGATAATCCATAGCTTCAGAACTTAAAAAAAAAAAAAAAAGAACCATAAGAATTTGTCATATTTTCTTGTAGCTCAGAAGTTAAAAAATTTCAATCAGTATATAAATTGAAATTTCATATCTTATTAATCTTGTAATTAAACTAAATTAATTTAAATTTTTTTTTTACTTGTTTTATTGTTTTTTATGTATCTAAGTTTTTACATTTTAAAACAAAATACAGTACATTTGTACTACTAAACATCACATGATCACTATCTCATACTAGCACAATAATTGTTATTAAACAATTCAAAATACAGCAAAACTCTCCATATAGTAGTGCCATCTTGTGCTAACAAGAGCAATCAATGGATGCCAGAAGGCTTGTGCATAAAATCCCTATCTAGTGCCTAGTCATCCAATATCCCCAGACTAGTTTCTGGCTTGTGGCCTTCATCAGTGAGGAGCCTTGAATCTGAGAGCACTGCACCTAGATCTTAGGATCTAATGCAATCCTCCAGCACCCACCTTTTAACTCTATTTAACTACAAAACTATGAGAATGAAATTGAAAACACTATTAATATTTTCAATCCAAGCTCAATAGCTTATATAGTCATATGGGTCTGAACTCAATTCAGTACCCATACATTTTGGTGTCTTTGGCTCTTTAACAACCATAGCCACCACTATCCTATTAGGCAGGATTGGTGTTAAACCACTAAACATCACATGATCACTATCTCATACTAGCACAATAATTGTTATTAAACAATTCAAAATACAGCAAAACTCTCCATATAGTAGTGCCATCTTGTGCATTAGATCCTAAGATCTAGGCGCAGTGCTCTCAGATCCAAGGCTCCTCACTGATTAAGGCCACAAGCCAGAAACTAGTCTGGGGATATTGGATGAGTAGGCACTAGATAGGGATTTTATGCACAAGCCTTCTGGCATTTATTGATTGCTCTTGTTAGCACAAGATGGCACTACTATATGGAGAGTTTTGCTATCTTTTGAATTGTTTAATAACAATTATTGTGCTAGTATGAGATAGTGATCATGTGATGTTTAGTGGTTTAACACCAATCCTGCCTAATAGGATAGTGGTGGCTATGGTTGTTAAAGAGCCAAAGACACCAAAATGTATGGGTACTGAATTGAGTTCAGACCCATATGACTATATAAGCTATTGAGCTTGGATTGAAAATATTAATAGTATTTTCAATTTCATTCTCATAGTTTTGTAGTTAAATAGAGTTAAAAGGTGGGTGTTGGAGGGTTGCATTAGATCCTAAGATCTAGGTGCAGTGCTCTCAGATCCAAGGCTCCTCACTGATGAAGCCACAAGCCAGAAACTAGTCTGGGATATTGGATGAGTAGGCACTAGATAGAGATTTTATGCACAAGCCTCTGGCATCCATTGATTGTTCTTGTTAGCACAAGATGGCACTACTATATGGAGAGTTTTGCTGTATTTTGAATTGTTTACATTTGTACTAATGTTTTTTATTTGTTTAAACTCCTAAAAATTCCATAATAAATGGTTAAAGTAATGTTAGGATGATTTTTTATATTTTAGTTTTTATATAATTGATTTTTGATTCAGTAAGCAATAAATAAAGGTTTTATAAGAAAAGGGGGAACAAAACTTTATTTTTTAACTATATAAATAGAATCAAGTTTAATGTATCCAGATTTTTATCTGCATTTTAAAATAAATAAATAGCTACATAATATATAATCTTGAAGATTATGTAACATTTAACCACCAAAGTAACAAATTTAATAAACAATTCTATCCAAAGCAAATGAAGGGATTGTCAAGAACCTTTTGGATACACTGTCTTTGCACTAATCTATATCGAGTAATATATTTTAAGTAAAGATGAAAATTATCTTATGACTCTAAAAGTTAAATTAACCTGTAATGGCTATAATCAATACATTTTCAAATGGCTTAATTTTTTTTTTTTTTAATTAAATAGACATCCATCTCACTATCTTCCTGTGTATGTTTTATTTTGCAAAAAATCATTTAATGGAGTTTAACTCATACAATATAAATTTTATGCCCTCTTTTCTGATTTAGTGGTGTTTTATACCACTTGTAGTCTAAATAGAAGTACATTTTTTTCATTTATTGCAAATTATCACTATTTTTGCTATTTTATTAGAAAAATGATATAACACTTATTGTAATGTTTACAATAATAAAAAGCAAATTAATTTTATTATAGTAACTGATTAGAAGAAAAAATTCAACTAATTTCTGTTAGAAGTTATTTTAAACAAAAGTAATTTTATTTTTCCATTTTTGCAATTTTATGGCTATATTTTTATAGAAATATTTTAATGTCTATTGTAAATAATACTTATAATTTTAAAAATTCAAATTTAGAACAGTAATTATATAAAACAAATACTTTTTTAGGAATAGTATGAGATACTGCTTGTATTCTTTACATTACAAAATTACATTGTAGCCATTCCAGGTTAAATAAAGATGTTTGTTAGATTTTTAGATAATAGTATGAATACTGAACCCTACCAATTGATGGCGCTTTTTCGCCCAAAGCACATCAATATACCGATTCACGAGCCATCGGTTTCTTTACAGAATACTACGATAAAAAATATTTTTTTCACTTTCTATACATAAAGCTCCTATGGTTTTTTTTTGCATTTTAAATAAACAAACACTTTGTTTTTACATGGTGTAGGGGGGTTAGTTTGCTTTTAAATTATCGACTATTTTTTTGATTTTGAGCTTTTTTTTTTTTTTTAAATTGTAGATTTCTTTACATAATACTATGGTAAAAAAAATTTTTTTTTACCCCTTTCTATACATAAAACTCGGACGTTTTTTTTTTTTTTTTTGCCTTTTTAATAAACAATGACTTTGTTTTTAGATGGTAGAGGGGAGTTGGTTTGCTTTTAAATTATCACCTTTTTTGGATTTTGAGCTCCTTTTTTAAAGCCTTAAACAATTCAGTTTTAATTAATAAACCAATAGTTGGTTTTTAGAGGAAGGTGGGGGTAGGTTTGAATTTTAATTCTCATCTTTTAATATCTTTTGCCGATGTACTGAAAATTTTGCATATTAATTTTAAATGTGTTCGAATATAGAATACATATGAAGAGATAGATTAACAAAATATATGAATTATTGGAGGGGGGTTGGTTTGCGTTTAAATTATCGACTTTTTTCTTATCGACTTTTTATTGATTTTGAGCTTTTTTTTTTTGTTGGAAAGCCTTATTAATCAACTCATTTTTAATAAACCAACAATTGGTTTTTAGAGGGTGGAGAGGATTGGTTTGATTTTTAATTTTCGTCTTTTATTTTCTTATTATGAGGTGTTTTTTTTTAATATTTATGCTACCAAAACCTTTATACGATAGCGAAATGTTCTTCCATTAGTTTTGCCTTTTTCAAAAAGCCTTAAACAGTTCATTTTTAAAAAACATTTTTTAGGGGGCAGGGAGTTACGGTTTGTTTGACTCCAATAGAAGATGAGCCTCAAAGCTGTAAGTAATGGGATTTTGGAGCCATCCAACCAACTTCCCTTGTAGCTGACTAAAACCATGCTCCTCCTGCAAATGCATAGCTTCACATCTGGAAGGATGTTCTCTTTCTGGAAAAACACAACAGCGGCAACTTCTGTGGCTGGCAAGTCACTCCCCTTCAACAAATTTTGAACACTTCCCACCAACATTTTACTGTTATTGCATGGATTCACATGTAAATGTGCATTTGCATGTGAACTTGGCAGAAATCTGCTGAAAACTCTAACCTTTTCAGGTTGTGTGCAGTTCAAAATCATAGGGAAGCATGCATGATGGCCTGACAATTCTTAATATGTAATACTAAATCCACTATGCTTTCTCAAAATTTTCCCACAGTGAATTTTTTGATAGTTTCACATCCTTCAAATATGGCTGCCATCAAATCAGACCATAGCGAGAGTTGAATTGCACTTACTTGAGGAATACTGTCGCAAGTCAATGGGTGTAGTATTTTGTTTTGTAATTGTAGGATAATCTCCCTTTAGGCAGCCTGTTACAGCTCTAAACAACACTGTTGTAGTGTTAGCCTGTAAGTTAGGTTGTTAAAATGGTATATTGATATGCATTGTGTGAAAAACATCACCATCAAGTGGTAGGGTTCAGTATTCATACTATTACTGATTTTTAATATAGTCTTATAAAAAAACCAAAATGCAGATAATTGGAAAATAATGGATCTAAAAAATTTAGGATTTGGAAAAGCATAAAAAAAAAAAAATTGAAAGTACAAGACTTGAAATGAATATTAAATGGTTAGTCATTCAGGAGAACATGTAACGCAGAAGTGACAAATTAAAGTTCAAGTCTATCATTCTATTACTGGTAAATCATATAGAATAGTTTAAAATGTCAGAAGATTTAATGAAACTGATTACTAATATGAAATAAAATAAAATAATTTAAAAAAGTAAAAGAAACTGAATTGGAAGTTGTAGAATGAAGATTTATGAAATTTGTGAATAAGAAAATGAACAAAAAAAAAAGAGAAATAAATTAATAGATGATCTTTAAAAAAGGAATTTTATAAATATTTAAAAAGAATTGAAAACGTTTGGAGAGTTCCTCAATTGATGATATCAATGACATTTCTATTCTCAACCTTAATTTATAGCAAAGAATTTTCTATTATAACAAAAGAAGAAATTGATAACATTAATCAGACATACAGGTAGTTTTATGTTATTAAATTATTTAACATATGAAAATAAAACATTTGCTTAAAACAAATTTTAAGCACTATTTAGTCAAATGATAATTATATCATTAAAAAAAATTTTAAATTAATATAAAACACTCATATAACCTGGAAATATTTTATTTGTTTGTTTATTTTAATATTAGTGTCAAAAGAAGTCCATTAACTAAATGTTTCTATTTGATAAATGTATAAAAAATTTAAATTATGTATAATGATTCTATTATTTTTTTATGCTCTTATGAATATATGGACAACATAGTGTACTTTTGTTTTTGATAGTGAGAACTTCATGACTTAAAAACATACTGTTATTTACTAAAAACCATGTGATAAAAAAATCCAGTCCCATCTTAGACATTAAGATTTCACAGCATAACTTAACATAGCCTAGCAAGATTGTGATATACACAAAGCTGATTGTCATAAATGTTCTAAGAAATACTAACACAGAAGCGATCCAAATGTTTTCTAATTATTTAAATCTACGTTTGAAAGATAGTCTTGTAAAATAATCCGATTTCCAAAATTATTTAAATATTCTCCTAAAACAACAAACCCAAACACAATTTTTCCATCTAGACAGTAAAGTGTTTCATATATGATAGTTAAGCAGAACAGGTTCTAAATCACTGAGTAATAACTAAGATTCAGACATCTTTTATAGACAAAAGATGAAATATAAGTCACTTTAGAATCTGCACTTTGATCTCATCAATAGATCAATCAGTTTGATTTCTCATTTAAATCTCATCCACGTATACAAGTTTCAGAAATCAAATGATAAATTTAAAGTCATCTTTCCCTCTACGCATTTATCACATGATTACAAAATAGGATCATTTCATTGCACCTCCTATATGGCTAAAGGACCTAAAACAAAATCCTAAAAGCAACAAATTTATAATTGTAAATATTGTTGCAATAAATTATTATTATTGATTCAGTGTAAGTTTTAAATTGTGCTTTATGCAAAAAAGTGAAGCTTATTATTATTAGAAAAAAAATATATGGCTGAGCGCTTTCAGAGAACTTGTCTCCATATTCATAGCCTACTTTAAACGAAGTTTAGCGGTAATTTATACAAAATTTATGCAAAGTTTTCTTTCGTAAAGACCATTTTCTGAAGATTGCATAAATTATCACTAAACTTTGCTTAAAGTAGACTATGAATATGAAGACTTAAGTTCTTTGAAAGCTCTCGGCTGTATAATTCTTTTCTAATAATAATAAGCTTCACTTTTTTTTACGTAAAGTGCAATTTAAAACTTACAACTCAAAGATGAAGTAAAAAACAAGGATTTTGATTCAGTGTAAATTAATTTCAGAGTCAGTAGTGTTTTATTTATAGCAGAATAATTTCACAAATAGTTGTTTTAAACTTTTTACTACTATTTCTTGTTAATATTGGAATAATGCAAAAATATATAGAAAAAAAATGAATCTACCGGCTATTAGTTTAAATGGCTAATCCATTAAATAAATAAAATAAAAAATTGATCAAGAGTTCATATAAAGTTTGAGTAAAACCTCAAACAAATCTTTTTTTATTTTTACTTTTTCAAAGATTATTTTATTAAAATTAAAATTAATCCATCTGGCAGTTTCAATTGCATAGTAGTCTTCTTCAGAGCTACAAATATATATAAATACATAAATACTTAATCATATAAACATACATTATATTTACTTGTAAATGACTTAATCTTTTACATACATCTTATTATCTATATCTATATGCATACATACCAAATATATATTTATATTCCTCAATGATACTATACATACACATATTATTCCTATTTATATACAATGTACAAATAAATATCACCTTCAATATATCTAAATATATACACATAATTACCTTAAACATATATACATACACCAAACTACTCCAAATTTATACTACTCTGTATCATTAATTATTATTACATAAGTCAAATAAGTAAGTCCTTAATATCTATTAATTATTCTATACCAATTAGTAGCTGTAAAACATGATCAACCAATGAAACTTATAATCTTATATTATATATTTATTAATTTTTTTATTATGAATCTAAATATCACTATATGAAATTTAAAATTAACATTATTATAATTAACTTTATTAAAGATTATAAATTATAAACTATTTTTATTTTATTATATTACCAGTTAACTAATCCCAATACCCATCTCCTTATTATTCAGCTTTTCCAACTGTCAACAATTTGAATTTAAACATGCTTCTTTTAATGTATATATATATATATAGGTAATAACATGAACATAAAAATGAGTCATTTACAAGTAGATATAATGTTGTATATTTATATGATTAAATATTTGTTTATTTATAGGTTTTGTAGCTCTGAGGAAGATCGCTGAGCAATTGAAACTGTAAAATGAATTCATTTTACTTTTAATAAAATAAACATTGAAAAAATTTAAAAAAAAAAGTAGATTTTTTTGATTTTTTAATAATTTTATCAATGTATTAAAAAAGTCTGAGTATCAGAAATTTCAGGATTCAAATTGATCTGAGAATTTTACATTCCAGACCCTCACATCCTATCACTGTTCTAACCCATGCATGACAATTTGTCCATTAATTACTTCAGAATAAATAATTGCTTGAAAATTCTTAAGATATTCTAGCATTCAAAGAGACAGAAGTAGCCATGATTTATGAACTTTGAATTCTAAAGATGGACTATTCCATTACTCCACATGACTACATAGAACACCCCAACATAATTTACATTAATATTCAAATGACAATGTGACTGTTGATATAATATAAAATTTTTCTTATGATGCTGAACTTATAGCAGACTTTATATTAAAATTAGATAAATAAATAAGAAGATGATAAACTAGTGTCAATCCAATTTTTTTTTCATTAATATATTTTAAAATAATTATTAAAATCAGCATTATTTAAAACCATTATTGATTCACTGCAGGTTGAACGTCTCTGTCTTTCTTCTCTGCACCACCCAGCATACTTTCTTATTTCATCCAACCATCTCATATGTGGTTCCTTTCTAGGTCTTTTACAATCTCTTGAAATCTACCTTAAGATTTCAACTGCTTACTATTATCAACTCTTCCAGCAATATATCCAGCCCAACTTCAGTCTTTTTATTATTTCAATGATGTCATGCTTGTATTCCGTTTTCAATTTCTTCTTATTACTTCGAACATATCGCTCTCCATACTTCATTGAGTGGTCTGAAGTCTCTGTATTGCTTATCGGTTAAGTTTAGAAGTCTTAGGTCCATACGTAAAAACTAGTAACACACATTTATTAAAAACCTTCCTTTTTAAACACAGGCATTAATTATTAGAATAAATGTAACGATATTACTTATTTAATCATTTAAAATATAAATTATGTTGTTTGTCAAAAAAAAAAAAAAAATTCTATTTAAGAAAATATTTTTGCCTATATTCACTCAAATAGAAGTTCTTAAAACTTTCTATCAACAAATAAAAGGTTTAAAAAATTGTAATAATAATGACTAATAATTTAATAATCATCGTTAACAATATAATATGACTTATTCATATCCTCACTCATATGCTTCCAAGAGAAGTTACCTTCACCCTATTCTAGAGGTATTAAATCTGATTTAAATTTTTTTAAGAATTTCAAGATATCACGTGATCACCGTTCTTTATGTTTACACAAGCTGTTTTCACAGAGGCAAAACTCTACCTTGCACTGAGCGCTACTGTGTGGAGAGTTTTGCTTCTGTGAATTTCAAAATAATATAGCTTGAATAATATGAAAGTCTTCATTTACAAAGACAAAATCCAGACACTCCTATAGTGATGCGATGCACTATGGCTTCTCCTTTATCAGAGGCAGAAATCTCTCAGCCACTGTGCCCAGAGAAACCTGTTAGATACCTTATCTTATTTTCCTATTCCCAACTCTAAGTTTTTTCCATATTCTTCTCAATCCTGCTCCATCCCATTTCCACAACATTATATTTGTCACTCTATGACCTTTTATATCTATATCCCCCTTATCTTTCTTTAAACCCAGCAATAAAATCCAAAAACCCACTTTCTGTATAATCACTTTGTTTCTATTTATTCTCCCACAACTTCATTATTTGTACCCTTTCTGCTTGCAGGCGTTTACATTCAATTAACAGAAACCTATTATTTCCTATGCCTTCCTTACACAACTTGCAGACTAAATCACCCACATTTTTCCATTTATGTATGTATTCCCTGTTGCTAATGATTCTATTCGAGTCTTAAACAGTAAACTACTTTCCTTGCCATTATGATAAATTAAAATCACACCCAATATTCTGTTTACTTCTATATATATTTAAATTGTTTTTATTCTCCATACTAGTTTTTCATCTCACTAGCTTTCTATTTTTTATTAATGCATCTGTTCTTCTATCACATTCTTTGCCACTATAACATTCAACAATCTTCCTAACACAATCATCCTACCCTTTTGTATAAGTATGACATAAAGTCTTTATCCAAATCTTCTGTATATCATACTGCCTTTCTCACCCACCTTGTTGCCTGTCCTTTACTTGTAACCCAATTAAATACTATTTTGATGATTTTTTTTTACTATCCATAAATTGCAATCTACTGAATATTTTCATTTTGCTATTTCCATCTCTCATATAATAACTTGACCATCCCATTTCTTCTTGAATTGCTTTTTTTGCCATCCACATATTTGTCTTCCTCTAAAAAATAACACATTGCTACCATAAGCTAACTGTGTGACTGTCACTCCCTTCTATACCATTCTTGCTTCATTATATTTATTATATGAAAACACTGATTATTTCTTTATCAGTCTTTTTTGTTTCAATGCTTCATTTATCTTTTTTTTCTCTCATTCATCCAAGCAATTTCTTATGATTACATAGGATGATTCCCAAATAGTTATTCCTATTCACCACATTTAACTTCATATCCCTCAATAAAAATTTTTCCCCTTCTCTTTTCCCAGCATTTACGATCATTACTTTTGATTTTTCTTCACTAAATTTAATCATCATTACACCCTTGCATATGTCTTTAGAATAGCTTCCATATCTTCCCTACTTTCTGTGCACAAAAAGATATCATCAGCAAATAAAAGACTTGATAATACATACACTCTTTTACCATTTATTTATGGTATCTCTATCCCTCTTCCTAGTCTTTCTATTACCCTCTCCATTTCTCTCAAATATAAGAAGAAAAAAAATAGGTGACATAAGGCATCCTTGCTTGAGTTCCATCCCACTTTTAACTTTAACTAATTCTATATTTTCTAATTGATATTTATTGAAATTATTTTCATACAATCTTTTAATAAGATCTACTAAAGCTCTATTCATTCCTAAATTTACTAAACTTACCCATACTCTATTTCTATTTACTCTATTATATGCCTTCTCTGTTTCTGTAAATACTATATATAACTGTCTACCTGTATTCCTAATCATATCTATAAGTTGTGTGACTAAAAATAAACTATCTCCTATATGCCTATCTGATCTAAATCTTATTTGCATTTCTCTCACTATAGAATTATTTGTTTCCATTCATTTTGCCACCCTTCCAGTCACCATATATGCAAAAACTTTATATAACTATGACGTTACCACTATCGGTCTATAATTGTTTAATTTTCTATAATCCTTACCCTTTCCTTTAAATAATAGCCTTACTCTTGTATTATTCCAGCTATCTGGAAATTCTCTCTTCTGTGCTATCTTATTAAAACATGACAATAGATTTAATTTGCCCTATTTCCCATCATCATCTCTGCTGCCCTTTCATCTAAACCTCTTGGTTTTCCACTTTTCAACTTTCTCTCTACCTCATTCAATTTATTTTCTATAAACCTAATATTTCCATTACTATATGCTTTTATGTTTGTTATCACTCTGTCCTTCACATCTAACATCTTTTCTATATCCATTACATATTTATTTAAAATTGTCTCTAATTCTTCTCTTGTGCTACACACTTTTTCCTCACCATTTAGTAATACTATTTCTCTCTTCCCTACATTCCTTCTTTTAATATATTTCCAAAATTTTTTACTTCCTTCTCTTCCACTTTTATTAATATCTTCTAATAATTTACTATTTAATTTCATTCTCTCTATATAATTATTTCTTTTAGCCAACTTCTTTTTATTAAATACTTTTCTTATTTAATATTAACATTTTTTCCACTTTCTTTGTTTTTCATATCACATTTATATTCACTGCATATTTTTGTTCTTCTCTTTTACATTTTTACTAATTCTCACTTTTTTATTATTTTTATTCTTCTAAATATTCTCACCTAAAAACCCATTAGCCATTTCTTCTACTTCATTATACCAGTCCCCCGAACCATCTCTTTTATAATTTTTTCTACTTTTATTTTATATTCTTCTATCTTATTCTAATCTTTTCCTCTCCATCCACATTTTTCATTATCCTTTTTACTTTTATTATTATTTTTCACCACATTACTAACCATTTCTATTATAAAGAAATTATGATCACTATTATATACTCTCTCTTCATTATCAAACACTTTAATTTTCTGTACTTTATTCATTCCCTTTCTCTAGTAATACATAAACTATTGTGTAAAATATATTATTTATACCATGTGTATTGCCCTTCATAAATATTTAATAAATTTCCAATGCTCAAATTCACTCTCTGACAAAACTTTTTTTAAAAGCTGTCCATTCTTATTATCCAAATTATCAATTTCTTCAATATTTCTGTTAATATCCCCTATAACCATTATTCTCCTCCCCTTTTGAAACTCTGTATTTCCTTAACTAGGCATTCATATATGCTACTGTTCCACTCCCAGTGGTCATATGCATTATAGACATTGTCCATTTCTTGTCTTCCTAACCTTATCTCAAACCACAAATGTTCTTGACACTTCACAGTATTTAAAAATTTTTTGATGTAACTCCTATACCACCATTCTGTTTTTTTTTCTATTTATACCATGCCATACTGAATCTTCTACTGTAGGTTCTTCTTTTAGTTGTGTTTCCACTGCTGCTAATACTGTAAACCCTTTGTTTTTAACCACTTTGTTTAATTCCAACCACTTTTCTGGTCTCCTAACACCTTGCATATTCAAATACCCAATTTTAACAATTTTTTCCATTCTTACTACTCTTTTATGAATTCTTTTGACTTTATCTTCTCTATTACACTTGTAATTAGATTGTTTATCATTAGTTTTACAGACCCATTCTTTTTTCACATCTACATTTATATCAAAATCAGCTACTCTTTGTTTACTTCTTACATCCCATCCATTCTTAATATTCTTTGTGATAAAACTGTAATTTAAACCCTACTCCCCATTATAAGTTTTTCTAAGGAGATGAGGATTTTACAGCACTGCGATCTGATGGCATCCATTGATTACTCAAGCTTGCAAATGCATATACTGTTTATCAAATTAAACCACTTTCTCCAAGATTAAATATTCATAATTACTTTCCTCTTTAACATTATTATTTTTTCTCTCCTTTGCCTATCTTCTATTTTCCATTTCAATATATGTATCATATCTGAAACAACTCTGTTGTTTCCTTTTAATTTCTTAAATAAATATTTTTCTATTTACATTTTAAAAATATTTTTGCATAGCTAATCTTGTTTTCCTTTAAATTTAAATCTTTAAGATCTAACATTTTCCTTTCATTTTTTACATTGTCCATGTCTCTACTCCATTTAAAACTATTCTAAACAAAGTACTTAACATACATCTTTCATAATAATTAAATTTTAGTGGATCGCAAAATCATCCCTCTTTATATAATATTTGCATCTCATTGAAGTATATAATAAAAGCCTAAAAATCAAATGCTAGATAAATTCTATTAAGAGCTGGAAAGCAAGAAAATACTGCTAGCAATATTAATTATATGTGCACTATTACTCAAATAATTCACGCTGCCTGCAGAGACATTAGTAAACATTAAGTTTTGATATATAGATAGTGAAAACAGTCGCTTTTATTAATAGCAGATAACTGGGCAAAGACATTTCCCATAAATTTTCTAGGTTGTCTATTGACAGCTTGAACAAGTTTTTATCCTTATTTTGCCCTCTAGTTAAAAATAGCCAGATGCCCATTTACCTACTCATGTTAGATTGTTATCTGGATTAGCTTGAGTCAGTTACTTAAAAGAATATATATATCCTGTAATATATATATACGTGTATATTAATGAGCTTGCAAATAACCCTTAATAAGGTTTTAAATTAGGTCATGTGATATACGACTTGATTTCATTGTATGTATATAGATAAAGTAAGACAATCTTTAAGTATTCCATTACAAAGCAGATATTTCTATGACAGTATCTAAGTTTAAACAATTTTTTATTCTTGTTTGCTTTCCATCTAGTAATAGTTAGATATCTATTTATCGATTCAATATTAGTCATGAGCTCGCTATATGAGAAAAAAATGCGAATTTTCGAATTTTACCTGGATGGGAATGTAATCTAAACCTTAGAATTGACTGGTAGATGATGTTTTGCTATATGTCACTAAGATTCTTATAGTATACTTATATATAAATACTGCCAATATATACATTATAGGCAAATCAGTGTTTTTAATCAGCCCATTTTTACATGAAAGCTTTGAATCGAATAGCATCAATATTTTCTACCTGATGAATGAAGATAAGAAATGATTTGTTAGCACACGGTCAAGATATGCTTCATTTACTGGCCAAGTTAACCGTTCAGATGCAGAAGCACGCTTAATATTAACTCCAAAAAAGTAATTGCGTTTTTTTTTTTTTAAAAAAAAGATTAAATACATCAAGACATTATTTTATAGGTGTAAATTAGCGATAGTAAGAAGTTCATCATTGACAAATATAAAGAACAAACATCATTATATATATATGTATGCTTATAATAGTTGATTTTTTTTTTTTTTGAACAGATAAGTCATTAAAATATTTATAATTATAGATTAAAATATTATTGGATAACATCTTTTGATTACATTTTGTAGAGATTTTTTTTTTTTTTTAAATATTTATATGACGAAAAAAATTTAAAAAAAAGAGGGCGCGCTTAAAAAAGTGTTTATGTAAAATAATTTAAAGTAATAAAAAAGTTCTGGTTTAGTAATTAGTAAGCTTATTAATTAACTTTTCATTTGTTATTATTATTTAAATAAAATAATATTTTGAGATTCACTTCAGTTTTCCATCGAAAAATGCGATTGACCAACTATATTTTTTTGGCAATTGCGAAGAACTATACACATATATTGATGAAAGTAAGCATTGTTTATGGTTTAGCTCCATAACAACCGGTAAATTGTAAAGAAAAAAATATAAACAACGTGTTTTAATGATAATAGGCCTTTCCAATTGAATACATTCATTTTGGTTACATTCGTATTCGATGTCACAGGTAAGATTTTAAACTTTTATTTTTTATTAGAAAAGCACTGTTTTATGGTGAGATTAGCTTTTATATTAATTAATGGTTTTTATAAAGATTAATTGTCGTTTATCCTTACGTAATGATGCGTTGAGAAGTGCATCAACAATCTCATGTGTATTGCAATGACAACGTTTTTATAAGCCTTGGAAAATATTTATAAACGTTAATGACTTTAGTGCTTTTGAATTAATTATCAAATTAGAAAAAAAATATTGACATTTAATTATCTTCTCAGGGATTATTGATTATTTGCAAAAAGTAATAGTTTTCTTTTATTCAATAAATTATTACAATTAAAAAATTTTAAATTTAAGTTATACAAAATTAATATTTTTTCCTCCTCTAATTTTATGCATATTCATGCTATTTGTTTACTTAATACTTTATTTTCATCCTGGAGAGGTTTTTGCCCTTTAATGGACATAGTTAAAAGTGTATTACTTGCATAATATTTGTATAAGCAGTATCCGTAGTACATATTGCGTGCATTATTTATGCATGCATATATAAAATAGATATTTTTAGTATCTATTTAAATGGCAACGTTTCATATACACTACTTAAAATTTTTTTAAGTCATTTTATGATTGTATTTAAGTTTAGGGGCATGAGTTTAATTATAAGCGCATGTGGCACAAGTTTGGCGATCCTGGGTCTTTAAATCTCACTGTTTTTTTTTGTTTTAATAAAACATTTACTGGCATACTTTTAGGATTATACAAATCAATTACACACACAATTATTTAGTTGTTTTCATATATATATTTTTCAAGAGAGCTTAAATCAAAATTATGCATCATAAAGTTAATAAAATTCACAAATTACACCCCCCCCCCCTAAAAATAATCCAATACACATCATAATATATGTAATTTATATCTATTATTATAGTTTTATTTAAGTAATTTATTATTATTTTAAGTAAAATTTTCATTCATAATTTTTTTTTTAAAATTAGATTTTACATACGATAAGATTGTTTAATATCGATATTATTTGCGCTTTCTGTTTAAAAACTATCTTAGGCAAATGTGGATGTACTTGTTTCAAGTATTATCATATAAATTCTTGACTTCATTATGCCATATTTCCTACTATCAAAAATAAAATCCCATTGAATGAACCAAATGGTTTTTAGCTCATGCATTAATAAAATTGTTGCATTATGTAACTTATACTTTTTTTTATAGTTTTTTTAATTGGTCTTTTCAGTTTGTTTTAAGTAATTATAAGTTTTACATTCTTTAAATAAATACTTTTTTCTTTACTTCCATAAAGAGAACAAATAAATTCAGATTTAGATTTAATCTTCTATTAGGTTTAAGTTTTTGTTAGTAGAATTTCATGTAGTAAATTGAATATGGGAGGTTTAGATATTTTACACATTTTAAAATGTCACATGATCACTATCTCTTATACTAGCACATAATTGTTATTAAACAAGACAAAACTCTCCATACAGTAGTGCCACCCTGTGCCAACCAGAGTAATCAATGGATGCCAGAAGGCTTGTGCATAAAACCCCTATCTAGTTCCTACTCATCCAATATCCCCAGACTAGTTTTTGGCTTGTGGCTTTTATCAGGGAGGAACATTGGATCTGAGAGCACTGCACCTAGATCTTAGGATCTAATGCAAACCTCCAGCAGCCACTTTTTATCTCTACTTAACTACAAAACTATGAGAATGAAATTGAAAACACAATAATATTTTCAATCTAAGATCTAGGTGCAGTGCTCTCAGATCCAAAGCTCCTCACTGACGAATGCCACAAGCCAGAAACTAGTCTGGGGATATTGGATGAGTAGGTACTAGAAAGGGGTTTATGCACAAGCCTTCTGGAATCCATTGATTACTCTGGTTGGCATAGGGTGGTAATACTGTATGGAGAGTTTTGCCTTGTTTAATAACATTTTAAAATGCTTTAATTATTGATTTATTTTTTATATGCCTGTTATTTTTTTTTAGTCTGCATATTTAGCATTACTTAAGGAAATAAAATTAAATTCATTTTAATAATCCTTGTAAACAATAAATAGGGTTATCAAAAAATGAATTTTCAGTTTTGTCATCCTGGTAATTATGTTGGACTGTTGTATAATTGAAACAGTATATTTATTTTGTATAATAATAGTGGAGATGTTTATGTAGGAAACATTCAATTTAGGTTTACTTCTGTTTAGACTTTCTTGATTAATCAGAAATTGTGTTAGTGAAAAGGATATAAATATGAAGAATTTTCTCAAATGTATTTTTTTGCTATTTGGTTGATTTTGTTTATTGTAATCTTAAGTAGATTGAATCAGGTTACATAATAATTCAGTATTTTCATTACTATTGCATATAAGTCTTATTAGTGTTTTTTTTTTTCTGTTATATTTTTATTCAAGTGTTGATTAATCTTTGCTTCTTAAGATATATCCAAGAAAACATTTGGTTTAGCTTATTAATCAGATGTTATCTTTTCCGCTATTTCCAGTTGATACATTTCTGATTTAGAAGATATTAGAAATTCATTTTATATATTTGTATTATGTATGGTTTGTGTAGAAGTGAAGTAATGGATTTTGGAAGTCAAAGTCCCAGTTCTATCATTTCCGGTGCTTAAACATTTTATTGAAATCCCAAACAATAAATCATTTGATTATTTTTTTAAGTGGATTAATGATATTCTGAAGATCATTAATTGTTTGCTTTATTACTATGATATCTTGTGTATGTAAATGTGGTAGATAAAGACCTTGTATCTTTTGTTACAGGATTTAATGATTGGGTTAATGTAAAACAGTGTGAATGGACATACTTGTGGTTTACTATTGTATGGTCTACATAGCTGTCTGAGTCTCATGCAATTTTTCAATGATTTTTTATTTTATTCCTTGCATCAATTAACTTTGTCATGTGCATAAATGATTTAATGTTTCTAATGGATAAGTTCAGTTGACAATATCAAAAGAAAGATGGGCTAATTAACTTGACGCTTCTGCTGAATATCAAATAAAATGTGTTTGTGTTGCATAATAATCTGTAATTTCATTTATTTTGCATAAATAATAGCTTTTTATATTCTCATGGTTGCTTATACTGCTTTTTCCTTTTTATCTTTCAATGAGATGCTATTAGTTTTGTGTTTATTAATATCACATGATCACCACTTCTTATGCTTGTTTATAACTGTTATTAAACAGGCAAAACTCTCTATATGTATTGCCTTCTGGCATCCATTGATTACCCTGGCTTGCACTGAGTGGCAATACATATAGAGAGTTTGTGTTTATTAATATATGTAATTTTTTAGTAGAATTTTTACTAATATTTTAGAATCAATATCTTTTGTAGTATAGGTTTTAAGCCATTTGCTATTGTCTCCAAGCATGATGTTTAATTCCTAATGCAGATTGTATTTTTTTTCTACTGAGCAATCTGTATTGTTTTTTTATATTGGGTAATCCATTTTTCATTTATAATGCTTTTATAAAGGAAGAATTAAAATACAATTGAAGATTTTAATTTGGTAGGATTGGATTGAATTTAGTATGTTTTATTTAATTTCTTTCTTTGCATTATGTTATTTTTGCCTCTTTTTTATTTTACATTCATGCTGCATTTTTCCATCTTGCACTCCATAATTTTTCTTTTATACTTTTACAGAATTCATGAATCAGTATATAAGCCAGATAACAAAGTATTAGTAGAAAATTTACAAAAAACACAGAATTAACTTATTCTATACTAGGTTATCTAAAGAATCTGAACTCATAGAAGACATATAATGTTAAATATTGTCAAAACTCACTTTCTTGTATGTACCATTAAGAGTTTTTGAACATTTGAGAAATTTTGCTTCCAAAATGTTTACATCTAACCAATCACATTGATTTATTTAAGACCATAGTAATTATGTTTAGAAAATAATCACCCTTCCTCATTAACACTGTACTTATAATATTAAATATTGATGTTAACAAGAATACTCTCATTCATGGCAAAAGAGATCTTTGCATTTATGTTATTGTGACAAATATGCATATGAAACCTATGTGTTTAATTTTATTGATATAGTTGAATTAATCTGTCATGATACATATAATTTACTACCAAAAGTAATAAGCATAGCATTGACAGTTTTGATGTAAATTAGAAAAGTGTCTCTTAGCAATAAATTGATTTTGTTTTGGAATATTTGAATATGTTTAATAACATAAATGGCATTCTTAAATATCCAGCATCATAAGAGTGGTGTATAGCTAGGATGGTCTATTGACAACTCATGGATCTTGGTTTTATTGGGGAAATATTTTAGAATTTTCGCTGACTGCACCTAGATATTATGATCTAATGCAACCCTCCAGCAGCCATCTTTTATCTTATTAACTAACTATAAAGCTTTGAGTTCAAAATGAAAACACAATAATGTTTTTAATTCAAGTTTATTAGCTTATGTAGTCATATAGATTTGCAATGCTCTCAGATCCAGGGCTCCTCACTGATGAAACCCACAAGCTTGAAACTAGTCTGGGGATATTAGATGAGTAGGCACTAGATAGGGATTTTATGTACAAATGTTCCTGCATCCATTGATTACTCTGGCTTCCACTGAGTGGCACTATTTAACGGAGAGTTTTGTCATTGTATAAACCATACATTTTAATGAGATTCATGAGATGTAAACTTTTTATCAGTAATAGTGATTGAATGTGATGAGGGACAAAAGTTTTTGGGAATATTCTGATCCAAAGTTGATTGAAATGAGAATGGAGTAAATAAAAAACACACAAAAACATTGCTTTGTAACATCTAACCAATACTAACTCAGCAGCCAAATTGTACTGGTTGTCTGCTATTGTCTAGCACATTTATAAAAAAATCAGTTTTTGTATTTTTCACTATTCTTTTTATTGAATCATCTGACAGTTGTAGTTGTTTTTTAAAGAGCAGTAAAATACAATTGCATTATTTTCTGTTTGTTTACATAAATATATAGTAAACATATTTTTATATATGCTTATGCATGCACGTTTTTTTTTATTCATGCATTTTATTTCAAAAAATATACTTAAATATTATTTTATTTAATATGTATATGAACAGACATATATATCTAAATGTTTATATATTATAATTTTATTAATTATTATTTTTATTCATTGATTTGTAAAGCAAAACACAATTTATTAATTATCACTGTATACATATAAAATACAACTATTTTTTTTTATATATATTAAAACATATTTTCGTAAAGTCATTTATGAGTAACTTAAAATGTAATAATAATTTTAAAAACTTTTAAAATCACTTTTAAATGTGCCATTCCAATAAAAATAGCTTTTTTTATCTTCTAAAATTATCGACATTCTTTTATATTTACAAATTATTATTATATCACATGCTTGTCTCTTTTTTTTTTAATTTCCTTATTTACAATATAAGTTCCCTTTGAAAATTTTTTTTATTATGTCTATGTTTTTTCCTATTCCTTCTTCTAGTGAATTTTTTTAAAATATACATTTGATTTTTTAATTTTATAATTAATAGTATATAAATTCAAAATAATTTTGCCATGTTAATTTTATATTTTCATTTTTATAATATATTTTATATTAAAATATATTTTTATGTGCATAAGTATATTTTATTTTATTGTACATATATATCATTTCTTCATTTTCTTTATACATATATCTATATACATTTTTTATTTTATTATTTAGTTAATCAATAATAATTTCATGCATGAAGCATTGTTTATTTTTGGATTTATTTTTCTTGTGTTAAAGTTTATTTTTATTTTAATAAAACATATCATTTTAATGCCATTTTCATTGAATATATATCCTGTATTTGTTATATGTATATCAATAGATTTTTTTTTGGTCATATTTAATGATTTTGAGTTCTTTATTTCTCAAGTATTTATTTATTCTACTTTTTGGTTCACATTTTTTATATTTTATTTTGTAAATTTCATTTAAATCATTTTTTTATTCAAATGTTTGTTTATTATTTAATGTATTTATCATATCAGAAACATAAAGCATACATTTGATAAAAATATCTTTATAAATATAACAAAATCAAAGCTCAAATCATAATGTTAATTTTCTATGCATGTTATTTTTACTTAAAATATTTTCCAAATAAGTAATTTGGAAGTACTTAAAAAAATAAGTTTATCGTATCAAATTAAAAAACAACAATGTATAACTTGATTTTATTTATTAAGCCTGTAAACCTCAAGAATCTGCATGTGAAAATGTGAAGGTAGGAACCTCTACAGGTCTTAATCATAAGCTTACGTCTTGGAAATGTAAGCTTGTGGTTAAGACCTGTAGAGGTCCCTACCTTCGCATTTTCAGATGCAGATTCTTGGGGTTTACAGCTTTAATAAATATTACTTATGTAATCAATGTGCATTTAAATAAATTTATAATTACAACTTGATTTTACTAGAAAAACATGAATGCACATTTTGTAATTTTTTAATGCATAAATTTATATACATTAAAAACACATTTTAATATTAAAAGTAATATTTATTAAGGCTATAACCTTAAGACTATGTGCCTGAAAAAATGACAGTAGGGACCTCTGCAAATTTTTAACACATAGATTTTCTAGCTCTTTTTAGCTATCCATTCTATCTCATATAATAATACACATGACAACAAACATGTGAAAAAGATATATGATCTCCAATATATATATTTCATACTGAACCACCACTTATTAGTTGATCCAGATGGTCATCTGCTATATATATTGTAATGTTTTACGTCTGACTAGGCCTCTATATGCAATAAACTGCGCGAGTTGATCAAGTTATGCAAAAAGAAGAAAGTTGTATTTCTATTTCCAAAAACATAACTATATTTCCTGATCAACTCGGCCTAGAATTGTTACGAGTACCATTGCGAGCTGAATCAGTTTTTAATTTATAAATGAGGGCACCAGAGTCGATTAGACTCACTGATTCTGCATCAAACATATTGTAACTCATAAATTAAAAAGAAAAAATGTTTTCAAAAGATGGCATTAGATTTTACCATAACTAAAATTATTTTTCAAAATATTATTTTTCCTGGAACTTATTAAACATATTGGCAAAGGTAAATGATATTTAATAATAAACATTAATAACTATTATTAATAACGTAGGAGGAAAAGTTGGTATTAGAAATAAATATTTTTATTCCAACAAATTAAAATAGAGAAAGTACTAATTAAATAAATTGGAGAGAACACACGCACGTTAATCCAAACATGAATACATTAATAAAAAAATAATAGTTAAACAATTATTAAAAAGTTCTTGGGTAGACAAGAGTCTCTTGATCAATAAAATTAAAGTCTCTATCTGGGTCCTATTATAACTTATTTTTTTGGAATGGTTTGTTGACAATTTAGTCACAATCGGGAATAATAATGAATCATAGCTTACCGGTAAGTTTAGTGAGAAGGTTGTAGATTACTATGCATAGTTTTTTGGGTTAGAATGAGCTCGGCCATTGGTTATAAGTTGATCTTGTGGTCTATTCTCCTAGTCAGTCATGAAGGCTTTTCTGGTGTCCATCTTCAGGCACGATGTCCTCAGAAACTCCGGTTCACTCCGACATGCAGAATTAATTCCATGTAGGGTGATCTTGGATATATTCTTTTGTTATCCAGGACCAACTATAGAGAAACAGATGAAACAAGACCCTGATCAAACTGGCCTCTTGCTTTTTATACTCGAGGTCCAGTTTTCAGATATCTGCACATATCTTTTGTTTGTCAAAATATACATTGATAATCTTGTAATTCCTTATAAAATTTAGTTACAAAGTTCTCTTTTTTATCAAGTCTTTTGGCCATTTTTAATTAGCTAAAATATCTTTATTTCAGCTTATCTAGATTAGTGATTTGTGTGTATTTTGTTCTCTCCAATTTTTACTTTTATTTTTGATTATGTAAAAAAATATAAATGACAATTTTAACTTTCACTGTACATTTTTAAGAAATAAATTATGCTAACAAAAAAAAATTAAGTTTACTCTTTTTTTTTTAGCTTTTACCAAATGCCAATATATTTGTACCAGATATAAATAAACGGTACATACCACCGGGGCCAGGAGATGCGAATAAAATAGGGGTTTACACTAATTTTATTCTTAAGTTTTTTTTAAAATTCATATCGTGTTTTTTCTTTGTATTAACATGCTGATGTATCTTGTAGACTCATTCAACAAGTGATGTTCAGCTTTAACACCCACTTTTGGGTATAACATGGTGGGAATGCAAAATATTTCCACATTCATCTGTGTTCTTTCTGCTTAAGTGTAATAGTAACGATAAGAAGCCCAAGTTATAAGCACAAACTAGCATTGCTCATCGTTTTGAGTCTTATAGGCTCATGGCAACTTGGTCCACCCTCCCCTTTATCAGGATTCCTGCTAGAAATAGACTGATGGGCATATACAGATGGTCTTATGTTATATATTGCATACACAGACCTGGGGCTATGCTTTTTCCCCTCTTCAGTAACTGCCTACCTGGTCAAATACTTGTGACTTGCATCTACATCAACCACAATCGTGTTTTTTTTTTAGAAATATCAAAAAAATATATATTTTTTCTTTCTGCAAGTCATATTAAACAAATATTTTTATATTTGCATAATCAGGTTTAATTAGTTAGTTAGTTTTTTTTTAACTACTATTCATTTTCCAGCTATGAGTTTTTGGGTCATCATTGTAATATTCTTTTTATCATTACAACATATCTCAGGTTGTGGTTGTTGTATCGAAGCCCCACATTGGGTGCCATTGTAATGTTTTCTGTCTTTCTAGGCCTCTATCTGCAATAAACTGCATGAGTTGATCAAGTTATGTCAAAAAGAATAAAGTTGTATTTCCATTTTTAAAAAACATAACTATATTTCCTGATTAATTCTACCTAGTAATTGTTACAATTTATACTATCGACGAAATCAGTTTTTAATTTATTTGAAAGGTGCCAGGATTCTGTAAGAAACCACTGAAATCGTCAACCATATCACAACTCGTAAATTAAAAAGAAAAATGCTTTCAAAAGACGGTATTAGATTTTACCGTAACTAAAATTATTTTCTAAATATTATTTTTTCTGGAGCTTATTAAACATATTGGCAAAGGTAAATTATATTTTTTAAATATCATTAAACTAATATTAATAAATTTAATAATAAATACTAATAATTATTATTAATAATGCACAATGAACAAGGTTGATAAAAGTAAAATCTCTTTTATTCTAACAAACTAAAAATATTTTTAAGTTAAATTGCGAATTAAATAAACTGGAGAGAACACACACTAATCCGAACATGAAACAATTAATAAAAAATAATAGTTAAATAAAATAATTAAAGCAACTCAATAACGTTCACTTCTTACAATTCATTTCCAAAATCTTGTATAAAGTTCTTTAAAAGAAAGTTCCTTGAGTACGAAAATTAAAGTCTCTATTGGGATTCTATTATAAGCTTATATTTGTAAAATGGTTTGACGATAATTTAGTCACAATCGGGAATAATAATGAGTCATAGCTTACTGGTAAGTTTAGTGAGAAGTTTGTAGATTACTATGCATAGTTTTTTGGGTTATAATGAACTCGGCCATTGGTTATAAGTTGTTCTTGGTGCTGATTCTATAGGCTAGTCGCGGAAGCTTCTCTGGTGTCCGTCTTCAGTAATGACATCAGCTAAAGCTCCAGCCTACTCCTGCATGAATAATTAGTTCATTGTAGAGTGGTCTTAGATTGTTTAATCCAAAACCAACCAAAAGAAATACAGACAAGCCAAGACATTGATCAAACTGGTCCCCTCCTTTTTATACTAGAGGTCCAGTTTTCAGACTTCTGTGCAGAGGACTGATTGTGGAAGATGATGATATGGACCAATTGATGAGTGCTTGTTCAGCATAAAATGTTTATATTGGAGATTATTTATTCTTTTCACATGTATGTGATCATGTGCATCAGTTGTATAAAGTAAAGTGGATAGCTGAAAGGAGCTTGAAAGTCTGTGTTCAAATCCCTTATATAAGTAAACCTAGCTTTAGTGTTTTCCTATTTTTTAATTACTCCTGCCATCTATTAGCAAAATGTAAACTAAAATAAGGAATTACTAGCTTTAAATTGAGACTATTCAATGTACATTTTTTTCCAGTTTTTAGTTGATTTAATATTGTGGAATAATATCATTTGATGATTTTTTTTTTTTATCACATTATAAGAAGCAATGTAATGCAATTGCATTTTGCAGCTCTGAAAGGGAATTTAATTTTTTTAGAAATTTATTCAATATAAGAAATATAAGATGTAATATTGAATATCTGGAAAGATACTGAATTACCCTATATGCTTTAGTGCTGTATATTATAGAGTGACAGATTTATGAATAGCAGTCTGATTCTGATATTTCTGGTGCTTGAACATTATATAATTTTTTCTATGATGAATCATTTAAATTTTTTTAAATTTTAATGTCATGAATTACTAGTTTAAAAAGTCATCAATTTTTAATTATACATAAAATTGTACTGTATTTTGTGACAAATTTATGCTATATTTTTTGTTATAGGAATAGTAAAAATAAAAGTTCATTAAGGATTTGCTTTATGAATTACATTACAAGTCTTACATGTATAAATATCTTCATCAAGCAATTTAAATAATCTTAGTAATTTATCTTACATTGAAGAAACTGTTTGAGAATTCATATCGTGATTAATATAGAGATCAAGCAAATTGAAGTTTATTTATTTTAATAGAAGTGTGAAACTAACTTTAGTAATTTAAATAATTACGAATTCAATCAACTTATTAATTTAAGTTGGTGACTATGCTGAAGACATTAGTCAGATAGATGTAAACAGTTGTGCATAAGTTTTCAGTGCATACTGATTGAAAACATTTTAGGCTTATATTTGATAATATAATATAGTCAAGTAACATATATGTGATCAGTGAATGAAAAAATACGTTTATGAATTTTAGAAAATGTAAGACAGTGGAAGAAAAACAGATCTGTTATTAAATACACTCTTGAAATAAAAAGCATATAGAAGATTGATGAATACAGTGGCAGAAGATTAAGAACATGATGTTTAAGATTTTTTTAAATATAGTATATACAAGAAGTTGGATTAAAAATGAAGACGAGATTATAGTCCTAACCTTGACACTCTATAATATTGAATGTAGACAGTTTAGAGTGTAAGCACTAAAAAATCTTTAGGATGAGTTTGATAATCTGGAGATTATTTTTACCTACATGAGCAAATTGTAAACTAGATTTTTCTATTTGATCAGAATAAAATTTTTAGTTGTGAAATGCGTAAATAAAGCTAACAGAAGTCTTTATTTAGGAATCAGGATTTTTTGAAGTAGAAGAGTGGATAGTTTTTTTCAGAAGATTGATAAAAAAAACATAACTGTATGGTCACAAAAACAATGAGGATAAATGAATTATTAGTAGGAACATTGATTATAACTTGAGATAGACAATTAATTATTTTTGGCATTTTTTTTTTTATGTTCTTCATTAACAACTTTTAAAATAGTTAAGGCTTTACTTCATTAGCCTTTGAAATCAATTAATATATATATATGTGTTCTGCGCACAGATAATGAAGCTATTAAATGTAAGTAAAATTATCAAAAGTTACTGCCAAGCGCTTTCAGGACAGTTTATAGTCCCATATTCATGGTGACTTGTCATGAATATGGGACTATATATATATATTAATTAACAATTTTTATGACTGAGCTTTTACTACTATCAGCATTTTCTTCCTTTCTTTCTTTTTGTGGTTTTTATTGGAAGATGTTTGGTTTACTTGAAATTGTAAATTGAGATGTGTCCACTAGTAGTACTTTCATTTTTACTTCCGATGAAATGTGTCTTACCAACTAATAAACACTGCATCATCTCATTGCCCTTTTAAACTTGATATTGAAGTCAGACTTTAGCAAAGAAGTTTCAGATAAAGTAATTTTTTTTGGAAGATATAAAAGTAATTTTCAATGACATTTAATCATTGATATTTCTATTTTATTTAGCAGTTGTTCATGATTTTTTAATTTAGTAATAAGTTATTTAGCAAATCTGTATTACTTCCAAGTCTTACACCATTATTTTGAACATTAATGAAAAGATCTGGATAATGTCATTTTCTATTTTAAAATAAATTTATTTATTCTCTCCCATTCCCTTCTCAAAACGATCAAAATTAAAAGCTTACGAACAAGTGCAATGTACATGAGGAATTTGCACTTCATGATCTAAGTAAAACTAGTAAATATTCTGCCTTAGTATTTAAGAGGTATTTTTATGATAACATTCTTGTTAAGTAGATATCTTATGAATAGTTCAATGTTGAAGAAAATAATTAAAGATATAATGATAGAAGTCTGGAGGAGAATAGAAATAAAATGAAGAGATACTGTTAGAAAGAGTAAATTAGAACAATATTTATGAAAGCAATTCACAAAAGGAACTAAGTAAGATTTCCCAGAAGTAATGCAATGTAAAGAATAGAGAGATTATATCCATAGAGAGTGAGATGAAGAGAAGTAGCTGAAGAAAAAAATTGAAGATGTTAAAAAAGATAGCGATGAACTTTTAAAGCATGCAGCAAAAATGGGAAGGCTTATTAGAGAGAATGATCTGGCATGATGTGTTGAATATGCTTTTTGAGACTTGATTTGGTAAGGGAGGGTGCAGGGAGCTAGACTAAACTTTTTTTATTTTATATTATATAATTTACATATTTTTTATCTTACTTTCATTCTTAATAATGCTATCCACTTAATATTTTTGATATTTGATTTGCAACTGTAAAAAAACATAATTGAATTATTAGTCAGAAGTTCAATGATGTTCAAATACCGGAAGTATCAGAATTATGCCACAATTCATAAATCTTGTATTTTAGAGTTTGTTACTCTACCACTTCATTAAACCATGCAGGAAACTTGCACTTGTGAGAGTTATTTTATTTGTATATATTCTCTCGGGGTCAACTCAATCAGTTATCCCACTAAGATCTTTTCCAAAAAAAATTCAGGAATTTTTGGAGATTTGTCTTTTTAACTATCTTTTTCTATAAATACTGTAGAAATAACTCTAAATATGAATTAGTATTTGAAATGATAGAATGTAGGTTTGGAGAAATAAACTATCTATTTGAAGTTTAAAGGTTAAGCCCTGAATTTATTAATATTCTTTTGTTCATCTCTTATGAATGCATGTTTCAACAATTGGCTATTAATTCTAATTATGCCAAATATATTAATTCATGCAACAATATAGGTTTATCGTTACCTATGTCAGGAGAAATATCAAATGTATATTACAGAAAATCTTGAATTAGTAATATTCTTATGTTTTGTCTCTTATTAATCCAAGTTTCAACAATTTCACATTAAGTCTAATTATGCCAAATATATTAATTCACATAATAGTAGAAATTTATCACCACACATGTTAAGAGAAATATGAAATGTATATTACGGAAAATACTTTGCTGAAGTAAGCAACTGTTATTAAAAGAATAGTGATGGGGGGGGGGGGTTCTTATTGAGGAAAAAAGTCTGTTGTTGCTAATTAGAAAGACAAAAAAGAATAGTAGTTATAGAGTACCGTAATTAAGCCCCTTGAAGGGAAAACAATTTGAAAACAATGTATTATAGTGAGGAATATATATGAGAAAAATTAAGCCTTTTAAAATCTGAATTTATTAGCAAAGCAATTCAGAACACCAATTATAACAGTAATGATAGAAACAACTAAAACAAAAAAAAACCATTATTGAAACAATTTAAATGTTTTATTGTCTGATATTTTTTTTTTTTGTGATATTATTAATGATTGTGAATGGAGGGAGAAAAAAAAAGAAAATACATGTTAATGTAATAAATATAAAACATTAAAATAAAATTATTTAAAAATAATATCCAGTAGTGAGATGTTAATGAAATGTTTATTGCTTAGTCCTAATGTTGTATTAACTAGTTAATCTATTTTTGTTAAGAAAATGATTCTATGTTGTTTTTTTAAAAACACACACACACATAAACTTATTTCTACATTATTTTTGAAGGAGCGAATATTTTGTGCTGATTTATTATGAATGATGAAAACTTTTCACGTGTTTCAACTTTCACACTTTGAAATAAATCAAGGGAAATCTGCTTAAAATAAATAAGATCCAACCCTGTTTTGATTTGTAGTTAATAGTTCTGGGCCTTGGTACTGCTGATGTATGATGTTCTGGAGAAATTGATTCTAGGAACTTTGTATTGTTTAAGACACATTTCAAAATGTGGTTATTATTTAACAGATTTCATCTTAATTAAATACTAGTTAATTGAGAATACTTAAATACTTTTATTTATAATATATATTCCTCTAATGTATTAATTACATGATTCATTAAACTTAGCAATTTATTTCTAATCGTGCTATTTTTATTATAAGAAGTACATACATTGAGATTACAGACTTTTGTCCATTATTTCTGCATATCTATATGCTTTCAAAATAAGAAATCAATAGAAATGCTTATGTTTTTATTAATTTTCCATATCTATCATTTATTTTCTTTGGCCTCTTAAAAATGACAGGTAGAAATTTCACTGTCCAATGATGCTATAATATGCACAGTATCAATAAACATTAATTATATGATCTCCAAAAAAATGTAATTAAACTAAAAATCATAAATTTAATACTATGGCAGCAATCATTTTTCTATCTTGGAACATTATGTGCAGTGATATTTATTAATAACATTTTTTTGGCTTACATTGAAAACACATATATTTTATTTTTTACTTTTTTTTATCCTTTCTAAATTTGATATGATACAGTATTTGGCATAATAAAACTAATCTCTAAACATAAAAAAAAAAATAATAAAGTATTTTTCTTAAGTGATAAAATGAAGGTTATTGATTTACTAGTAGCAGTCATATTGCGTTAGAAAATTAAATCTGAAATGAGTAATGGTAAATAGGGGTGACTATATAGATCATTAAGTTCATATGAACTTGATAACCTCAAAACAACTAGAGAGACTGCACTCTACTCATAATGAGGATGCTATTACATTTCTATAGGTAAAAATAAGTTACTGAAGAAAAGAGATATCACCCAGAGCATATTAAAAAAAAAATAAAGACACAGTACAGTAAATTTTTTATTACTTTTATTTATTTAACATAGTAAGCATATATGTAAATGTTCTTTATCAATTTATTAATCTTAATTTATATATGCATACTGTTCACATAAAAAACATCTGGGTTATATATATATTGTAACGATCCGGAGAAAGCTAGACTTACGTAAACTGCACTACAGGGCGCCATCTAGGCATTTGAACCTAGAAAAATTTATAAAGTAGGCAGATACGCAAGTCAAAAAACAAAAAAAAAAAAATTTTTTTTTTCCTAATTTTTGATTCCGGTCGTTAGCCCAAGTCACTAGCTCAGTGGAGACGCAGAGATAAAAATCTATATCTTAATTTATATTTTAAATATCAAAGAGTAAAAGCCACTGCCAGAAATTAACATATAAAAATATTTATTTACGCACATATAAAATAATATTTAAATTTTGAGGAATAAGTTAACATTTTAGATTTTTATATTAACTTTTAATTTTACATTTAACTAAGTTTCAATGAGTTTAATTATTATTTAGATAGTCAAGTATGAATAGACTACATAGATCTGCATTTGAAAAGAAAATATTCTTCCCTGATTTAACCTTAGGCAACAAATTTTGCAACCAAATTGGCGCCAATCCATCTGATACATTCATGTATTCAATGTAGCATGATACGACAACACAAAATACTATACTGTCAGGAATGTACATCTGAACAATAAGTAGAAATAGAGAAGACATTGACTCTCCACCAACAGGAATGTGACATCTGTTGGCAAGTAGAACAATAAACAAAAAACTCCATAGGAATGGACTGCGGTCTTCTGCCGACTTACAAACACATCCATAGGCAAACAGAGGGTGTGTGGCGTATATCTATAATCCTGCCCATAGCGGACCTCATACTACATCTACTAATTACACAAATATATCCAATCCATTGAACCAATTCAACTACGAAATGAATAACCTAAGATTACCCTCCCTTAATACAACTTTACAAAACTATATAGCCATTCACGCCCGACTTAATTTTAACATTTAAATACGTTCACACAGATTTGTTTAAAAATGTTGGGTATAGATCGATTACATAGATTCCACGGTCAAAAACATTTGAAAATAAACATAAACGATCAAAATACAAAATTATTGATACCGACAATCGCAGAGGGAAACTTATAAGTAACCCAATAGTATTCACCATAAGATACTTGCGTTGTCACCAATAACTTAAAAGACATCCGAATAAATACATTTTAGATACTCACCGTAAGGTATCATTATTTATCGAATGTCTATATATTTTGATCAAATATGAAAACCAAATATAATTAACCGCAAACGAATCCATGCAAGCATCTATAAACAACTTAAATTTCATACATTTAAATAATCTTTACAATAAGGAAAAAAAAATGGAAATGATGTTTATCAATCGGGAAACATATAAAATTAAACATTATTAATTTGATTTAAAAATTTACAAAAGTCAGATAAGAGTCTGTTTTAACATTTCAGTTGGCTTGTTTATCAATTTGTAAAACTTGACGAAAGTTCTTAATTGATTTTAACAATTGTTCATTTCATATAGCTTATGGTAGAAGAGTCCAGGCCCGTTGGCAATTCCCACGGCATCTCCATTGGAAGAAAATGTTCTGGAGGTAGCATTAGCTGGTTCCATTCTGGTATCACAGTCTTTTCATTTTATTTTTTTTTTAAAACAAACAAAAAAAAATGAGAGAGAACGGCAAGTGCGTCTTACCGTTGTCATCAAATCAAGTTGGAAAAACTGAACTGGAACTCAATATTTTTTCTTTTTATAGTCCTCCTATGGATTCCATGAACAAAAATGTCACTGTTCTGTTTTTTCGTTATGGTCCGGCCCTTTATTTGCTTCCATTGGTCAAGCTAAAATCTCTTTCTTCTCTTATCTAACTTTTCATCTGACTTTTTAATTAAACAGCTTTTAGATAATTAATAAACAATCATTTCCATTTACAGATTACAGGAATTAATTAATACCTGTTTTTATTTTAACTTACGTTATTTTTTTATTAAAATATTTTTATAAATCTTTTTTTATAAAAAATACATTCAAATACCTTTTTTTATTTATTAAAAAAAAATATTTTTAAAGTTTAGCATCTGTGCGAATGTATATACGTATAACAAACATTTTTAATTTTAGCGTTTAGTTTTTTACTTTTATTTGCGAACTTTTAAGTTTTTATTTTAAATTAATGTAACGACATATCTATATATCGTTACATATCAGTAAACTTCCTCAAAAAAATAAAAACATTAAAAAAAAAAAAAAGAATTTACTTAGTGTTAGTAATTACGTTACACAAATTTGTTATATATGAAATTTCAAAAGGACAAAACTTTTTTTTTTAAAAGACAAAACAGTAATTACAAATATAATGATAAAAAAAAAGTTGACTGATGATTCCTTACTACCAGCTAAATTTCTGCCCCCTCCCTTCCAAGTTTCATTTCTCCTACCTTTAAGTATTATTTAGGCAAGTTAAATGATTAAATTTTAAACAAGACTTTTTTAAAAAAAAATTATGATTTATATTTATTAATTACGTTTTATTTATTACTTTTTTATTCCTCGTATTTCTCTTTACATATGCGCAATTTTTCTTACTGGCAGTACCTTTGTACACAAAATTTAAACTATAACTTTACGTTAATACAAAACATATATCTATATAATTTTCAGAAAAAATTTACGGGCATGATTCCCTTTTAAAATTCTCAGGGCACTCGTGTTTATTAAAGATCGGCCCAAGTTGGGTAGCCAGTTTGTAACGATCCGGAGAAAGCTAGACTTACATAAACTGCACTACAGGGCACCATCTAGGCATTTGAACCTAGAAAAATTTATAAAGTAGGCAGATACGCAAGTCAAAAAACAAAAAAAAAAAAATTTTTTTTTTTCCTAATTTTTGATTCCGGTCGTTAGCCCAAGTCACTAGCTCAGTGGAGACGCAGATATAAAAATCTATATCTTAATTTATATTTTAAATATCAAAGAGTAAAAGCCACTGCCAGAAATTAACATATAAAAATATTTATTTACGCACATATAAAATAATATTTAAATTTTGAGGAATAAGTTAACATTTTAGATTTTTATATTAACTTTTAATTTTACATTTAACTAAGTTTCAATGAGTTTAATTATTATTTAGATAGTCAAGTATGAATAGACTACATAGATCTGCATTTGAAAAGAAAATATTCTTCCCTGATTTAACCTTAGGCAACAAATTTCGCAACCAAATTGGCACCAATCCATCTGATACATTCATGTATTCAATGTAGCATGATACGACAACACAAAATACTATATTGTCAGGAATGTACATCTGAACAATAAGTAGAAATAGAGAAGACATTGACTCTCCACCAACAGGAATGTGACATCTGTTGGCAAGTAGAACAATAAACAAAAAACTCCATAGGAATGGACTGCGGTCTTCTGCCGACTTACAAACACATCCATAGGCAAACAAGGGGTGTGTGGCGTATATCTATAATCCTGCCCGTAGCGGACCTCATACTACATCTACTAATTACACAAATATATCCAATCCATTGAACCAATTCAACTACGAAATGAATAACCTAAGATTACCCTCCCTTAATACAACTTTACAAAACTATATAGCCATTCACGCCCGACTTAATTTTAACATTTAAATACGTTCGCACAGATTTGTTTAAAAATGTTGGGTATAGATCGATTACATAGATTCCACGGTCAAAAACATTTGAAAATAAACATAAACGATCAAAATACAAAATTATTGATACCGACAATCGCAGAGGGAAACTTATAAGTAACCCAATAGTATTCACCATAAGATACTTGCATTGCCACCAATAACTTAAAAGACATCCGAATAAATACATTTTAGATACTGACCGTAAGGTATCATTATTTATCGAATATCTATATATTTTGATCAAATATGAAAACCAAATATAATTAACCGCAAACGAATCCATGCAAGCGTCTATAAACAATTAAATTTCATACATTTAAATAATCTTTACAATAAGGAAAAAAAAATGGAAATGATGTTTATCAATCGGGAAACATATAAAATTAAACATTATTAATTTGATTTAAAAACTTACAAAAGTCAGATAAGAGTCCGTTTTAACATTTCAGTTGTCTTGTTTATCAATTTGTAAAACTTGAGAAAGTTCTTAATTGATTTTAACAATTGTTCATTTCATATAGCTTATGGTAGAAGAGTCCAGGCCCATTGGCAATTCCCACGGCATCTCCATTGGAAGAAAATGTTCTGGAGGTAGCATTAGCTGGTTCCATTCTGGTATCACAGTCTTTTCATTTTATTTTTTTTTTAAAACAAACAAAAAAAAATGAGAGAGAACGGCAAGTGCGTCTTACCGTTGTCATCAAATCAAGTTGGAAAAACTGAACTGGAACTCAATATTTTTTCTTTTTATAGTCCTCCTATGGATTCCATGAACAAAACGTCACTGTTCTGTTTTTTCGTTATGGTCCGGGCCTTTATTTGCTTCCATTGGTCAAGCTAAAATCTCTTTCTTCTCTTATCTAACTTTTCATCTGACTTTTTAATTAAACAGCTTTTAGATAATTAATAAACAATCATTTCCATTTACAGATTACAGGAATTAATTAATACCTGTTTTTATTTTAACTTACGTTATTTTTTTATTAAAATATTTTTATAAATCTTTTTTTATAAAAAATACATTCAAATACCTTTTTTTTATTTATTAAAAAAAAATATTTTTAAAGTTTAGCATCTGTGCGAATGTATATACGTATAACAAACATTTTTAATTTTAGCGTTTAGTTTTTTTACTTTTATTTGCGAACTTTTAAGTTTTTATTTTAAATTAATGTAACGACATATCTATATATCGTTACAATATATATGCACATATTGAAATGTATCACACACATGCATTCCAGTAAGCAATACATATTCAACTGTAATCAAAGATTATCAACAAAATGTGAGCTACTTCACATGATGTACAATGTGTGCAAGGGGGTAGAAGACAACAAAATTTTGCAGATATTGCAACTTCATTGCACATAAATATTGACTTACACATTTCCTTTATTAAGAATTTTCACTACACAAGGAAATGTCTTTTTTAGCATTTTAATTTGTGATTTTTTTTTTTTTTAAAGAAGCCAATCAGAATTATTTTTACTTTTTATAGGAGCATTGAAACTTTTTGTTTAATCTTCTGATCAGGAAGTCTTATCTTTTTGTGTTTTGAAGCATATATTTTTATGCACATTAATGATGTAATGATGTAAGTTTACTCATTAACATTTAAAGACATGGTTTTTAATATTGAGATGTTGAAGCAAGTAGTGTTAGGGATTTGATGATCATTTCTAGACTATCACTGATGCTGCTAAGATATTATTGCTGCATCATGACCTGGCTTTGAAAAATGAATTTGACTATGATATCAGAAAAAAAGCAAGAAGATAGAAATTAACTTGGAAATACATCCTAGTAGTAGTTACTTAGAAAATGGTTCATTGTTTCAATAGATAAGCAGTAGGTTTTATCAAGGGAAACATTTTTGTGGCCATCAAATTATTGAACAAAGTATGTAATCATCAATTATCATTATTTGTGAGATGGAATAAATATGGTGAATTTGTTTTTAATATATATTTTAATATTAAAAGAGCATTTTGTAGATCAGCAACTTTATGTTAAACTCTTGAATCTTTATGTTGGAAGAACTCATTAAAGTTTATGATGATTAATTTTAAAATTGTGAATGCTATTCATAATAATACTTTATGGATTGTGTACAACTGATAATTATGTGGCTGGCTAGTTATAGTACTTTTCCCATTGCCTAATTACTTCCATCTACATTTAGATAGAGAATATTTCATGGAAGTTTGTTCAGTTATTCAGATGTGCTAAGTTTTAAGCCAATGAACATCACATGACCACCTCTTATGCTTGTGTATAACTGTTGTTAAAACAGGCAAAACTCACTATATATATTGCCACACACAGCAAGCTAGAGTAATCAATGGATGCCAGAAGGCTTGTGCATAAAATCCCCATCTAGTGCCTACTCATCCAATATCCCCAGACTAATTTCTGGCTTATGGCCTTCGTCAGTGAGGAGCCTGGGATCCTGTCCAATAGGATAGTGGTGGCTATGGTTATTAAAGAACCAAAGACACCAAAATGTATGGATACTGAACTGGGTTCAGACCCATATGACTATATAAGCTAATGGGCTTGGATTGAAAACATTAAGGTGTTTTCAGTTTAAGACTCATAGTTTTGTAGTTAAATGGAGATAAAAAGTGGTTGCTGGAGGGTTGCATTAGATCCTAAGATCTAGATGCAGTGCTCTCAGATCAAAGACTCCTCACTGACGAAGGTCATAAGCCAGAATCTAGTCTGGGGATATTGGATGAGTATGCACTAGATGGGGATTTTAATGCACAAGCCTTTTGGCATTCATTGATTACTCTAGCTTGCTGGGTGTGGCAATATATATAGTGAGTTTTGCCTGTTTTAATGCCCTAGGTTTAATTTAGATTACATAAATAATATATGTACTGAAAGAACTTGAAAAGAAAGAGGTAATAATCATTCATTTATCTTAAGATTTAAATCCTTTTTTTTTTGAAGGACATAGTGAAAATCCTACAGGTAATTTTTTGATTTATGAGAATGTTTTGTATATATAAAAATAACGGAGGTAATATTAGAAGCTAATAAATCCTCTAAGATCATGTTATTTAAAGGTATTTTGTGACAAAACAAGAGAAAAACGTTTAATCTTACGAAAACAAGATCTATGACTCTTCATTAATATACGAATTATCAAAATGTTTGTTTGAGAATTGTAAAAAGAAGAAAAAAGAGAAGTATGTTTTGTCTTAAAGATATTTGTTTAATGTTAAAGATTTATTTCTACTATATGTAGGAGTAATGATTATTTAAGTATAATCGTTGGAAATTTATTATAGTGCATAAAATTAGAAGTGTGGACCTTAAAGAGGAAAGTATATTTCACTATAAAAAGAATTCTTTTGCATAAATAAGTTATTTATAAAACAGGAATGTGGCTGGCAGTGGTCTCAATATTTTTATTGAAAATTATTGATTTGTTTTGTTTTTGTTGTGAGCAAAAACTATATGAAATTTATTGATTTTTAATAGTGAAAGATATCAACAAAATTTTTCAAGTTATCAGCAAATAGTTAACCTTCTGTTATTAGTAAAGAGAAAAACTTTTCAGATATCAGGAGTATACTATAATATTGTATTTGTTCTTTTTTAAGATAATTTTATATAGTATTTTAATTTAGAAGCTCTCTGAAGATACATAAATGACATGATAAGAGAATTTAACTGTTTCAAAATTTGCTCTAATTATTATTATTTACTTGGTGATCTAATAAGAAATGTATAAATATGCTGAGAGTGATGGCATAAAAAGTCTAACTTATTCCTTAGTCCCAATATTAATCCAGGGATTTTTAAATGTGCATTTATTGGCAGAACATACGAATTTGTAGTTCTATTATGATTCTATGGTTTATTGATTTAAGGTTACATATATAATGAGTTATAGAGGATTTGAACTCAGATTTTCAAGCATCCTTCAACTATCCACACTATCTCATACAACTGATACACATGACCACACTTATGTAGAAAAGATAAATAATCACCAATATTCGTATTTTGTGCTAAACCAGCACTCATCAGTTGGTCCAGATTATCATCTCCCACACATATATATAATCAGTGCTCAGTTTATATTAATATAGCAAATCTTCAATCCACTCCAACCTCAAACTTTTCAGACATCCATATCATTGACAATCTGATGATGAAAACTCAAATCCCATGTGTGGGAGATGATAATTTGGACCAACTGATGAGTGCTGGTTTAGCACGAAATACTTATATTGGTGATTATTTATCTTTTCTACATGTGTGTGGTCATGTGTATCAGTTGTATGAGATAGTGTGGATAGTTGAAGGATGCTTGAAAATCTGAGTTCAAATCCTCTATACTTACAATTAAGCTCCCAGGTTTGTGAAGAGTGCCTGGTTTTCAAATATTTATATATATAATGAGTTATTTATTTATAAAGCACTATGTTTTAATCTGTAATAATAATTAAGGATCACTCCACTACACATGTGCAGAATAGATTTAAACATTTGCTGAATACTCTCCTTTCCAAACACAAGATAGTCTTTTGAAAAGATAGAATGAATCCATTCTACCTTTTTAACCTAAACATATATGTATAGGTAAATCATAAGCATTTGGAAATGAGAGCATGAAGATATTTTTAAATAATCACTTTCAGTTTCTTTTATTATATTTTAATGAATGATGCAAAATTTTTACAATTTTCAGTATGTCATTATTAGAACAAATGTTAAACATATACAATGAGTTATTTATTTATATAGGGTTATGTTTTAATCTGTAATAATAATTAGGGATCACTCCACTACATGTGTTAGATAGATTTAAACATTTCATCTAATAATGGTGCATCATAAATTGTAAAAATTTCACATTATTCATTAACACATAGTAAAAAGAAATGAAAGTTATTATTTAAAATCTTCATGCTCTTATTTCCAAATGCTTAAGATATGCCCATACATATATGCTTAGGTTAAAAAGATAGAATGGATCCATTGTATCTTTTCAAAAGACTTTATCTTGTGTTTGGAAAGGAGAGTATTCATTAAATGTTTAAATCTATCCAGCATATGTGTAGTGGAGTGATCATTAATTATTATTAAGATTATAAAATGTTAATTTTTGTTTTTACTTTCCTAACATTTATGACTATTTAGTTCTAAAGTCTTCCATTCTGTCATTCTGCTAAATTTTGCAGGCCAAGTCCTGCTTTATAGGTATCTGAAAAATATTTCAAGTTAAAATAAAAAAATTTGCTTTGTATTAATAGGTGTTTCAAAGCAGGTGTGCTCTGTATTAATAATAGGTGGTTCATCTTTAATTAAATTCTTCACTTTAATAAATATGACACCAAACAATGACAAACTAGTAGTGATGATAGTCAAATAACATCACTTGGTCATTGTATATTGTAACATTTTTACTCTTTCTGTCTTTAGGCAGAAAACTTAACAGAAATATTTAATATGTGATTCAAAATAGAATCCTAGACCATAACATACGAATTAGCATAAATATGTATTTTCTCATTAAAATCAAAACTATGCAGTCAGGCAGAATATATTTCTTTTAACAACTCATCAATATAATCCAATAAATTGATATCTAAATCATTTATATTTCAAAGAATTAGATCAGAAGTTTGATGCATTAAAACTACAAAATGTGTAAACTGATATTACTGGTAAATAACATTAGTTAAATCCCTTCTGCAGTTTGTTCCATGTAGTGGATGACAGGTTTTCAGCATGTATATACAATATATAAACCCATCTATAATACACGCTTCTTAAAAAAATACATCAACATCAAAGACTTTGATATTTCTTTTTCATATGTCATAACATTGGCCAGGAGGCGAACCCGCAACAACCATCTGCAACCAATTGCTTGCTTGCAAGGCAGCTGTGCTGACCTCTCGGCTAACAATGCTTGACTCTGATATTATCTGCCAATTAATCAATAATTGAATGATAAAACTACAATCACTGTAAATTTTATAAAAGTAACTTCATTAATTATCCAATCTCAGATATGTGGAACATTCCATAGCAAATTTCAATGAAGTATTAATTAATTGCAAGTAGAATATAAACTGCGACTCTTAACATGGAAAATTGCACAGCTTAAAAATTAACAATTGCAGTAGGAGCAACAATATACTGTGTTTACTCCACAGATTCAAGTTTGAGTCTTCAATGGATACCAGATGGTAATACTATACCGTAATATTAAATATGATATATCCAATCATTGTTGAGAATCAAATTATACATACAGAAGCTGGACCATATCATTTTCCAAGCTATAGTTACATGGGTCTAATACTAATGCTAATCTAACCCAAATTCCTAAAACATTATACGACCACCAACTTCTATGCTTATATAAGCTGTGTGTGCTTTGCTACTGTCTTGCCAAAATTGGTTGTTAAATTACATTTACGGATATCTCTTTGAAGCCTTTAAATGAAATAAACATTTTTTATAAAATTAAAGTCATTAGAAGTTGAAGCCATAAGTCTTTGAACATGAGAAGTAATATGTTGTATAAAATACCTTAAAATATTAACTTTCTATCTATCTTTTTGACTACTTTTTAATTATTTATCATCTTTACCTACTTTTGCTAGTTTAATCTTTTTTACCTATTTAAAATTTTGCCAAGCTTATTTTCACTAAGTATTTGTAAAAAATTATCAGGACATTAATAAACTTTTATTAATGAATGTTAAAATCTCTAATGCTATCTTAATCTTCATCAAATGAATATTATTAGGTGTTATTGAAGTGTGAACTATAAAAGGAATCCTGCTTTTTCAAGACATTTTCAATATTCTGTATAGGAATTGGATGGTGCTCACAACAATGTTAGCAAAAAAAAAAAAGGAGACTATTTCTGTCTTAAACCATTCCTCATTTCTCTTTTAATTAATCTGCAAATACTTTTTACTTTATGTACAAGATTTTATTGATATTCTGAAAACATTATAAATAGTTTTGTTTGATTTCATGACAATTCTATGAATTTTAAGACAAATTATAGGTTTAGTATATACATGTTACCAAGTTGAGTGAAGTTTTGTGCAAAAACCTAAGAAATATACCTAAATAAATATTAACATATTTGCCTTACATTGCTCTATGAATATATCACTTCTAATCAATCTTACAAATATCTTTTGTCTTATATACACATATTCCAATAATCATATCTTTTATTTTCAAAATATTTAATGGAATAATCACAATGTCTTTATCAAGTACTTTCTCAAATTTAACATAACTTAATATTAACATTGTTCTCTCTTATATTCATTGCATTCCAGTGAAAAGGAGAATTGGTTACAGTTTTTCTCTTCATGCTTCTGACAATATCATCCCTGAATTAATGCATGCATTATGTAGTGGTATAGTTTGTATATTCATCACAACAGCTTTAAGATGCTAGTATGCCTAGATCACAAGTTATGGTATGGAAAATGATAATGTACTTTGTGTCTTAATTCTCAGTGGAATAATGTACTAATGTTTAATTTTGCTTTAAGTTGGGCAAAACTGTTATTGAAATATTTGAAGAAATTGAAATATTTATATGGTAGTGAAGCCACGAGTCTCAATAATATTTTAAATCATTTTCAAGATTTTACAATGGCTGTGGTAGTATTATTGATGATCTATGAAGGTGTGCAACACTGCCATATTTCATATTATAACTCATGATTCAGATACATTTGTGCCATAAATTTTTTGTGGTAAACAGATAAATTATGTTTCTATGTAAAGCATGCATTGATTTAGAGAAGATATTGAAGACAGTTTGGATACAGAACCGGACACCTTTTTACTGTGAGACACTATATGTATATATGTATATCTTAGTAATTATTACTAATAATAATTGTATGTGTATATATATATATCTTAGTAATTATTACTAATAATAATTATATGTAAGTGATCATCGATTAGTAAGATGTAAGATACATATTAATGCAAAACTAGAGGGACAAAAATTACTAAGAAAAACAATATTTACAGTTGATATTCCTAATCTTCAGAAACATTCTAATGAATTTAAATTAAAACTTACACATCGGTTTCAAGTATTAGCAGTTTTTGAACATGATTCAGATTTGAATGAAATTAATAAGAAAATAACTGATACACTTTTAAAAACTGCAAGAAAGATAGCTGGTAGAAAAAAGCAGCAATTGACCAATAAAATTTCTACTGAGACTAGAGAATTTATGAAAAAAAGAAGGATACAAAAATGATGCATTAAAAAGGATTGAATATCTCAAATTTTATAAAATGGTTCAGAAAAGAGTTGAAAATGACATAAGAAAGTATAACTGTGAACTAGAGAGGAAAGCTGTAGAAGAGAATAAAAGTCTCAAGAGTATAAAACAACATTTTAGTATTGGTAGGAAATTTATATCTGCAATAAGAAAAAAAGATGGAATTATTACTAAAAAGAGAAATGACATCATGAAATGAATAGATGACTTACTTCTATCAAGAATTATATAGTAATAATCATCAAGTACCTCCTATATTTATTACATCTTCCAAATTGCCCAGAATTTTAAATGAAGAAGTGAGACATGCAATTAAATTTATGAAGAAAGAAAAGGCTCCAGGTAATGATGGAATTATAATTGATATATTAAAAGAAGCAGGTGAAGAAATATACTTTTTTTTAGCAAAGTTATATACAAAATGTGTAAATGATAAAGATGTACCAGATGATTAGAGGAATGCAGTATTAATATTTAACAAAGGTGATGAAGAAGATAATAGAAACTACAGACATATCAGCCTTTTATCAGTTTTATACAAAATTTTTACCAAGATAATTACAACTCGTCTACAGAGAACATTGGATTTCCACCAACCAAGAGAACAAGCTGGATTTAAAAGTGATTTTAGTACAGTAGATCATATTCATGTAGTGAGAGAAGTTATAGAAAGGACAAATGAATATAAGTTGCCATTATGCTTTGGATTTGTAGATTATGAAAAGGCATTTGATTCTGTAAACATTACTTCAGTGATTAAAGCATTGGTTCATCAAGGTATTGATCCAGGATATTGTCATATTTAAATTTTTTTTTTATAAAAATGCAACAGCAACAATTAGATTACATAATGATACTAGGAAAGTCAACATTGAGAAGGGTGTAAGACAGGGTGACTCCATATCTCCAAAACTTTTTACAGCAGTTCCGCAAGAAATATTTTGTGGATTAAAATGGGAAGCTAAAGGAATGAAAGTAAATGGAGATTATTTAAGTCCTTTAGATTTTGCAGATGATGTAGTTGTTTTTACAAATAATTCTTTAGAGCTGCAGGAAATGTTGCATGAGTTATCACATGAAAGTAGGAAAGTAAGACTAAAGATAAATGTTAAAAAGACTAAAGTAATGTTTAATGAATTTTCTCAAAATATGAAAATAAAGATTGATTATAATGAGTTAGAAGAAGTTAACAGCTAAAAATACCTTGGTTAGATTATTAATACAGATGGAAATATAATGGATGAAATTAACCATAGAATTAAACTTTGTTGGAGTGCTTTTGGTAAAAATAACTTGATACTAAAAGGAAATATGCTTATGTGTCTGAAAAGGAAGGTTTTTAATAAATGTGTTTTACCAGTTCTTACTTATGGATCTGAGACTTGAACACTTAATAGAAGAGCAATACAGAGACTTCATACCACTCAAAGAAGTATGGAAAGATGCATGTTGGGAGTAACAAGAAGAGATCAAAAATGCAATATATTGATAAGAGAGCAAATAAGTGTTACTGACCTCATTGAAAAAATTAAAAAAACTGAAGTGGGGTTAGGCTGGACATATTTCTAGAAGAGATGATAATAGATGGACAATAGAAAATTTAAACTGGATTCCAAGAGATTGTAAAAGAGCCAGAAAGAGACTACATGTGAGATGGATGGATGAAATAAGAAAGTGTGCATGGGTGATGTGGAGAAGGAAAAAGATCAGAGAAGATGGATTGAACTTGGAGAGACCTTCAACCTGAAATGGATTGATAATGGTTGATGTTGATGATGATGATGAATTATTACCACTCTAATTTCATTATTTGCCCCTAAATTGTTTTTTAGATTAAAACTTTCTAGTCTGTTTTAATATGTCTATTTAACATTCTCTTATGTGAAATTAAACTTAGTGTTTTAAAGATTACATTTCATTTAATTGACCCTGTTTTTTTCTATAGGAATTCATAACTCTTGTGAATTATAAAATGTAACATTAACATAAAGTAACATCTCTTAAATATCTTTTTTCGAAATGCCTTTAGTATTTAAATGTAGTTTAATCAATACTTTAACCTTTTTAATGAATTTTAACCCCATGCAACAAGGTTTTTACCCACTACATCTATTTCTTTTTTATATATATGAGTACAAATAAGGATTTATTGTTTATGTCAAACAGATTTCTTAATTGTAATAAAGGCAAATACTTAAAAGGCAATATTGGTACGTTTTATTACCAAAAGTATGATTATCGTAACTTTTTAATATTATATAATATATAAATACGACACATTTTATAATTGATAACTTTTTTTGTTAGCCTTTAAATTAAGCAAACGTTTGATTTCATTGCGGTATTTCTAATGGAAATAAATTCTTGTGTTGAACTTTGAACTCAATTTTTCAGCTTTAATTTCTGTCTTTTGAATGTGGAAAAATTATTACAATCATAAATTAAAGTTATTATTCTTTAAGGTAACATTGTAAATGAGCTATTAAATCAAGTTTTCTTTTAAGGATTTAAATAATTTTAAAATCTTGGTTAGTAGAGAAATTAAATTATTGTATTTAGTTAGATTTTATTTGTTATATAAAAACATTAATCGAAAGCAATTAGACATTTTACCTGCATAATGTATGTATATAATTTTAAATTTTCTTTTTATATATTACAAATATTAATACATGCAGTTTTACATTATATGTTGGACTATTTCCATCATCTAATTTTAATTGTTGAATGTTTTTAGAAAAATTTAAACTTTATCTAAACTTTTCAAATACATTCATCTATTACTAGTAGCTTACTGATTACTATTTAGTTCTTTTTCAGGGTGTTGTTGGCCTGGCTAATGATAATACCAGTATAGGAATTAAATAAGAGACCTCATATTGATGTATATTGAATTTAATGATAATGCTCTAATCAACCAGGCTATTTGATTAAAATAACCTAGTAGAGCTTCACCTTTGATTTCCATGCCAGTACTGTCACTACTCAGGTTAGCAGCACCAGAACTTGTGTGCCATTATTAATAATTTTATGTATTTGAAAAGTTTGAATTTTTTTAGACATTTAATAATTAGTATTAAATGATGGGAGTAGTCCAATATATAATTAAAACTAAAATATCATCATCATAAATTTTCACACAAAAGTATTGATTGAACATCGACTTATCAGGGAACTGACATAAAGTTTAAGTCTAAGCCAAAAGAAGTTTAGAATTTTTGTAGATTATAGGCATGTTTAGGATTTTTTGTCAAGAAGCTGGCCCATAGATAACTCAACAGATCATCCAATCATGTTAGTAAATGATTATCTGGAAATTGTTAGATAGAGGATAAATATTCCATGATAGTCTTGTTTATGAAATTTCAATGCAAAGATTTTAGGAATAAATGGTATAATTGTAAGTTATAATATGGCACATTTTTACCACTATCAGAGAGATATCTAACTCCAGGAAATGCTCAGTCCATGGTTATTTTTAATTTGTAATTTTTTATATATTTTTCTCTTTTATCTTTTATAGACAGGAGATAGGGAGAAGAAGATATGGAGAAGAAAGCATGTAATATTTAGTTATTAAAAGCAAAAGGCTTAGTTTTGATTCAAAAACCTTTAGATTTTGAATCCATCACCATATTACTATGTTAAATTGATGGCTTTTTTAAACAAGTAATATATTGTGGTGGTACAAATTGTTTGCTTTCTTTCATCACTCTGATTGACTAACCTGTAGAAGGGCATCACTAGGCAGACTGCCTAGCACTAGACTGAAACTATTTTCAGGTCATAGTGTTTATTTATTTAGTTAATAACATGGTTATTAAACCCAAAATAACTGGTAACAGGCAAATACACTTTCATTACCAATTCTATAACCAGAATCTATTAAGTGAAAATAACTAAAATGAACTCAAATAAATACACTAATTTTTTTAATTTAATAATAACCTTTATTAATCCTGTCACAGTATGCACACTACATATGTACTCTGACATGATCTTTAAATTGGCTTTCTAATTAGCTTTCGTTCCTATTCCCGCTATTGCATTGAATAACATTGATATCTTGTTTCTTCCCCAATGATATACACTCAACAATCACCTATGGATCAGTGCATCCAAAGTTTACCATTGGAATCTCACCCAAATAGGTTGCTAATAACAAGATTATACATTAGTGAGTGGCTGATTATTGCCTACATCCAAATCCTCTATCTTAACTTAAAATGTTATTCAATTTTAACTAACGACTAATATGACCACAAGTATTTGTGTGTCTGTATGACCACTTTATCCCTTTACATTTCTTTTTAAATCTGATTACTCTTTATCTTAACTAAGATTGGTCTGAACCCAAGCCCCTTGGCATACAATACACACACCCACCCTTGTATAATCATAATGGTTACATAAAGAACATTAATAATAAAGTGAAATGTTAATATGACAATCATTCTAGCATCAAAGATATAAATAAGATATTTAAGTATACATCACACTCTATTGTTGAGAGGTTATACCCAAGCCTATAGTTCACTACATTTTTAACAGAGTCATCAATTGAATCTTGCACACTTTATATAATAAAGTTCAATAGTTTGAGAACAACAGTTTATATTTAGTCATTTCAAAGATGCTGAAGTTTGCATCGGCCATCCAATCCAAACGAAACTATGATTATCAGAATGCCTCAGTCATTTCCTAGTACCCAGATCCTGGTTTAATTTTCTGGTTGAATTCTGATGAGAATTTGATTGGTTCTTTTCTTTTGCCATATTATGGCTTTGGCTAATTCACTGGTCTCTGTCATTCTGTGTACAATAAATTCCTAGAAGACATTTAGGAAAAGCATTAGGGGAAGAATTTCCCAGGAGTGATTTGGAAGACATTAGCCAGACAACATTTTAGCTTTCATTTTCTTTTCTTAACTTCTCTTCACAATTTTACTTCCACTAGATTATTTCTTCCAAAAAACAAAAACAAAAGGAGTTTGTCCAATTTATAGTTTTTTTTTTTGGAACTTTTTTTTATTTTTATCTCACACCCCTTTCACTTCCAATTAGTTTTCCATTTAATTTGTTTTTGCACTTTCTGGCTATTTTTGAAAACTGTCGCAAATGAAAGTCTCTGTTCTCGTGGAGTTTAAAAAATTTTTTTTTCTTTTCTTTTAAAATGTCCTGCATGATTACATAATTTAATCTATATATATATTATGTAGAATCACCATTTAAATATTCAGAGGATCAAGGTTGAGCCTTAATTTTAATAACTTCCAAACATGAAATGAAATGTCAGTTTAATAAATGTAATAATAAGTAATTTTATATTGGAGTATATATAACTGAAATGGAACTAATTCATTGGAAGATATAGTTATTTCCATTTCGGTTACATATACTCTTAAGTTATAATTATTTATAATTACATTTTTAAACTGAGATTTTTATTTCATGTTTGGAGGTTGTTAAACTAAAGTTTGATCATGATTAACACTTTAATAGCCTGAAACGCGAAATCGCGGTTGTCACCATTAGATTGCTCTAACTCAGCTAATTTTTTTAGTTACGGTGATGAAAAAATACCTGTATTAAAGCTTAGAGCAAGGCCTATAAGATGCTGCCCTCTTCTGAATTATTTTACAAGTAAAAAATCAATACTAGGAGGGTTTTAAGTTGAACAAAAGAAGAAGGCCAGTTTTGATTGGTTGGATAATCTATTCTCAATTCTTATTGGCTGATGATTCCGTTAAATATTTTTTCACTGCTAAAATGAAAATATATGTTTTGGAGTGTTTTTTTTATTATGTTTCATACATATTATAAATAATTTTCATAAAATCTGATAAAAATATAGTTATTTTACAAAAGTAGTAAGGTTTTATTAAAAAATTGTATACTTTACATGATTGTAAATTGAAAAAGAAACTAGCGATACCAGCGATAGCATTTTTTGACATCCTGTCAAGAGTTTAGATTGCTCCAAGCTGTTAATTTAATTTTCAAACAAAGATTAATGTTTTAGAATATTTTTCTAACAATTATTTACATATTACTATGTATTTTGGTTAAAGTATACTGAAAATATAATTATTTTTAGAAAGACGCTCAGATTTTACTAAAAAATTCGTAACATTTTTAATAACGTAAATCTGGGAGGGATATAAATGATGTTGCATTGCTTGTAATTTGCTCTTAATATTTTCTTTGATTTTTCCACTTTTGAATATTTCTATAAAATACAAATAAAAATATGTTTTTGAAATAACTTTTGTTTACTTTCCTAACATTAAAAATAATTAATATACTTTTTGAAAATGAAACTAAAATTAATATATATTAAAAGATGAAAATATTTCTATCAAAAAGTTTCTCACCTGACCAATTAAAACCAATTAAAAGTTTCAGAGATTTACTTCACTTGACCAATAATGAAAGTGATCCATTAAAGTGTTAAATGATGATTCTATATAATTCATTTTAAATATATATATATATGTGATGTACACATTTCCATCTATGGTTTCCTTGTAGTGTATAAATAACTAAATAAAGCATTAAAAGTAATATGTTTAATTAAATATATTTTATTGTTTTGAATGAATCTGGAGTAAATAAACCATTTATTTATTAAATTTAAAAATGAAATATTTTATTTAAATTATTATTGAATGATAACAATGCCTTATTAGGATTAGAATAAAGAGAATTCTATGTTCTCAAGCCAATGTTTAAAAAAGGAAAAGATTACATTTTATGTTACCATAGTTGCAGAAATGATATGAGCAAGAAGAACATACATACTTTCTTTTCTTAAAAGTTTGTTTATTTTGCCCTACTGTTATAAATAAATTCTGGACTTATATTAAGGAAAGATATATTGTGATAAGAGAAAACACTTGGAAAGGGGAACAAAAATTTCCTTTGTTATTATCTTTATGACCAAAATGAAATAGATATCAACAAATACTAAGTAGATTGCCATGGAGCTAAGATCATTAAATTTATAATAGATTGTACATTTCAACAGGAATAATAATTGGGTATCATCTAGTGTTTCAAAGTGCTTATGAACCCCTATGTATGTGTTTTGCAAGCAAAGATGCCAAAGGAAACATCGCCAAATAATGGAATCTTAATTGAAGCCATATATATGCCAAAATGTGATAATAGATGCTAATAAAATTTTTCTTTTAAATTATCTCCATCAGATAAGTTTTCTTAAAAAATGGTTAAAAGTGTAACAATAACTTTCATGATAAAATATTTATTAGACTTTTATTATTTTAATTAATGTAATCTTACTTACCTTTGAATATAATGTAAACAATAAGAGAGATATAACTTTCTTTAAAAAAGTAACAATATTCAAATGTTTTTACCACTTTATTCAACTAATGATTGCTGGTTTAGCATGAAATATGTATATTGGTGATTATTTATCTTTTCAGCATGTGTGTGATCAGGTGGGTCAGCAATATGAGATGGCAATGAGAATAGTGGGTCGTGTGAAAGTCTGAGTTCAAATCCCGCTTATATTACATATATAAATGCAGGTTTAAACTTTACATTGCATTAATTTATATTCTAAGAAAAGTTTGTCATTAACCCTTTTATGTCTATGCTTTAATAATTATATATATATATATTGTATCTACTAATTACAATAAAAAGGGGAGGGTAAATTATAAAAATATATATTATAGGATATTAGATTGCAGTTAGTAAATTCAAGTTATGATCTTTATTTTTGCTGCCTCAATGATTTAATTCTTATTTCAATAAATTTATAATATTATTAAGTTAAGTACTTTGATTTTCCTATTGCATGAATTACTACAAAACTACTTTATTACAAAATTTATTTTACAATTAAGATAATTCATTGTACATCCCATACTATACTTTATCATCAAGCAAATCATTACTCATTGAATTGTATCTTCTTTGCCAAGTAAGATACTTCTCCGGACCATTGGCACCTTACAAATTCACGAGCCATTATATAATATAAATCTTAATTGCCATAGAACTATTTGTGGTTCAACATATTCATTTGTCTATTTATTAGTTAGTTACAACTTGCATGTTATGCAAACAAGTAAAGCTCAATTTCAAGAGAATTATATGGCTGAGCACTTTTGGGAATCTTTAGATCCCATATTCATAGCGTATCCTAGGAGTGTTGGTTTGAGTTGTGATTTTTAAAAACTGGCTAGTAATTTATGCAAATCTATTCAAATTTATTCCATGTCTTCATATATAAAAATGGACTATATGAAGACATGGAATGAATTTGAATAGATTTGCATGAATTATTACCCAGTTTTTAAAAATCACAACTCACACCAACACTCCTAAGATAGACTATGAATATGGGATCTAAACCTTCCCATAAGCACTCAGCCATATAATTCTCTTGAAATTAAGTTTCAATTGTTTGCATAATAGCTTACTACTCGAAGATGAAGTATAAACAAGAATTTTATTTTTATTTATTTGTTATATATTTTAGTTGCCTAATTACATTTATGTAGTATATTTTAGATTGGTGAATATTTAGTGCATAAGTGAAGCAAACCACTTGGTTTATGATTCTATTTATTATATGCGGGGTGCCCAAATCTTTGAGGCATTTGTAGGCCAGGTAACCTATCAGTTATATTTTTTATTATATTCATGATTACTCAAATATGCAAGCTATTCAGTGAGCAGTACATATTTTACCATTACATTTAGGCAGTCCTTATTAATATTCCTTTACATTTTGGCTCATCCAACAAGGAAATATTTATATTTATGAGACAGTGTTGCTTCATTAGCAATTCTTATATTAGAATATTATTCTTTACAGTTTTGGTGCCCAACATGGGGCTCAAGTATTTATCCATTACCCATAAGAGATGTAAAGTCATATAGTAATGGGTAGATAGAATTAAAATATTTGATGAATGATCACAATATTAGTTATTTTGTGCATACTAATGTTATATTAACCAGAATAATGACTCAATAGATAATAATTTTTAAATTTGTAGTTGTGCTCTGTTAAGATTTGAATTTAGAGTGGGTTGTCAAATTTTTTTCTGAAAAAATAGAGGTATAAGAATACATGAGATAGAAATAGCAACATTGTAAAGTGCTTTACAAATAAAACTGTTTTATAAATATGCCAACAAAGGGTATGTAAAGGCAGAGTACCAGATGATGATGCCTAGGTTTGCCATATAATAATAAAAATAAGAATTTATGTTTATATCTTTAAAAACCATATATTTACAATATGGTAGTAAAAGGTCGAAGGACTGTAGGCTCATTATTAATAAACATTATTAAGTTCTCTTCATGAAGTGACTAAAATAAATAATGAAAAGTATTTGAAGCTAGCTTATTTTATTAAAGGTATTGTGTCCTAGTTATTTTGAAAAATAAATAAAAATAGTGTTCACAGTTCAGATTTATTGGTAAGTGCATGATACAGTGTTTTGAGCATAGTCATAAAATGTATGCTATATTATACACAATATAAATTGAATTAAAAGAATAATAATTTATACACATTAGTTTGGGATGATAATATTGTGGATAGGTAAATCAATCACTGTTGTTAGTTGATGTTATTGCAGTATTTTATAGTAAAAGGATATATTAAATAAGTTGAAGGTTGTGTGAGTAGAGATTTAATTAATTTGTAGAATTGAGCATATAAAGCATAGTAGTAAAACAAGTTATTCATTTCATTTGGTCTGACATATTGAATTGAAGAGGACCATTTTCTTTCCTTTCTAAAATAAAAATAATAAATCTAAATATAAAACAAATTATGAAAAATGAGAAAGTTAGATATGTTAGGACTGAAGAGAAGGAACTGAAGTCTCTGTCACATAAAATAATGATCAAAATGAATTTATAATAGCAATTTTGCAGAGCCTGATGGTAGAAATTAAACAAAGTCAAGAAACAGTATCAAGAGCTTTAATGAATAACCTCAGTGACATTCAAGAAATACTGAAACAAGAATTGAAACAAAAGTTGAAACAAAGCCACAAAGAGCTCAAACTACAAATGAAGCAAGGTAAGGAAATGCTGGTAATGAGAATAGAAGAGGGTCAATATGAATTAGAGAATAGACTAAGACAAGAAATCAAGCATGTGCATACAGAGTTAATTCATTAAATAAAAATGAGACAAGAGCAAATACATAGCTTGAAAGATGAATTAGAGAATAAGATGGAAGAAACTCAAATAAAAATCAGAAGTTTAGAAGATAGTTTAGAAGAGGGCCAAAGTTGGACCTGGAACATGAAAGCTAAAATTGAAAAGTACAGGTTAGAAAAGATTTTTAGAAGTTAAACAAAATGAGTATCAACAAATTTATGATAGAGTTAGAGAAGATATAGAATAGACAGGAACAAGAGGGTTAATGTTAGGAAATTTGGATAGAGCAAGGTCATTTCTATTATGATATTAGCTTAAATGTGATGCAATTTAAAGTAAATGACCAAGTAACTTTCAAAGGAAATTTTATCACAAGCTTAAATAGTGGTGATAGGTTTACAATTTTAGCATTTGAAGTAAAACGTTTAAAATCTAAATAATAACCTGTATGTTTATACTTTACATTTGTCCAATATAATAATAAATCGTGCTTTCACACATCCAACGTAAAGCTATGAATATGAGAAGTACATCTTCTTGAAAGTGCTTAGCCATTTAATTTAGTTTTCAATTTGTTGTTATAGCTTTACGTTAGAAGTGTGAAAGCACGATTTATTATTAAAATCTAAATAGTTTTATCATGAAGTATGCACTCATGAATGTAGGTAACTTGATTGGGGACATAAGAATTTGTTTTGATTACAATATAAATCCAGTAATATGTGTTGGATTTTGTGAGATTAGTAATATAACAAATAAGGTTTATTGTGAGGTTATGACCAAATGTGTCAATCATTATGGATATAATAATAAATATCCAATTTATGATGAATGTATTCATAATTTTATTTGGTATAAAGAATCCATATTTATCAGAAATAAAATAATTATTTTTATTGGTCACAATTTATGCAACCTACATAATACTATAGGCTTATTTTTCAAATATCCAGTTTGATTAAGTATAAAGTTCAAACAAGTATTATTATTGGAAGATATTTGTCTTGTTAATTGTAGCCTCAGTTGTCATCGATGAGCCACCATATTCCACTGGATGGCGCTGTTTTCACGCTAAAACACATAAAAATGCCGTTTCCACGGCCGCCATGTTCGAACCCGCATTTTCTATAATACAACTTTTTTGTTGTACTACAGATTGCAGGCTGCTATGTTGTGTTGCAGTACAGCATGTATGTTTTATGCAGCAAATACATTTACCAATTCGCACAGTTTATAAAATTGTTATGGCTTGGGGAGAGGGTGTGTTTTTTTGAATTGGATGGAAATGTTATTTTCATTGGTTTTTTTTTATTTTAAAGTATTGAAATGTTCAGATTTTGTAAAGTAATAATTAACAGACTTTTTACACCATAGTGTATTGAAGTTTTAAGTAGTAAATGTTGATGAGATATATGTATAAAGTGAATTGGAATTAGGTAACGCATCAAGTAACGTACTGTTCATAACATTTCCATGAGACATTTTAAGATTGTACCGTGTGTATATTTTTGAAATAAAAAAGAGCGTTAACACAGAAATATCCAGAAAGAAAAGTAAAATTGTACACTGTTTTTTTAAATGTCATAAAAAGCATATATTATAAACATTATATATATATATTTGTCATTGTTTAAAAAAGTTTTAGTTTCTTTCTTTTCTCCGACTACCATTATACTTTGTTGAATATAGTTTACGTTTATTGTTATCATTTATTTTATAGATGTTAGTAAAAAAAAATATTTACAAAAATACGATTTTGATATTTTTTATTTTAGCATTACAAACAACAGAACACTAACCTAAACCTAACCCTAAAACTAACCCTAAATCTAACCTTAAAACTAACCCTAAAACTAACCCTAATGCTAACCCTAAAACTAACCCTAAACCTAACCCTAAACTAACCCTAAAACTAACCCTAAACCTAACCATAACAACTTTTACTTTTAATTGTCATTCGATTTAAAATAAAAAATAGCAGTAAACAACAACAACAAAAAAGCCGTAACCTTAGTAAAAAAATTTCCGATAGAAAATTGATTTTTCTAATAAAAAGCAAACTAAAAAAGACGAATCAAATTGTAATTTGTTTCCTAAAACTAACCCTAAACCTACCGTAACAACTTTTACTTTTAGTTGTCATTCAATTTGAAATAAAGAATAGTGGTAAACAACAACAACAAAAAAAGCCATAACCCGAGTAAAAAAATCTCCGATAGAAAATTGATTTTGCTAATAAAAAGCAAACTAAAAAAGATGAATCAAATTGTAATTTGTTTATTTTATTTTATATTTATTATTATCATTTAATTTGTATACGTTAATAAAAGAATAATATTTGAAATTAAATAATATTTAAAAAAGACGATTTTCTTTTGTTTTTATTTTCGCATTACAAAAAACACATCAAAATTAATGGCCTGGAAATGATCATATTTTATAGTTTAAGCATGAAAAGTGTGCCATCGAGTGGGATATAGTAGTTATTTGACGACAACTGTAGCCTCTTTAAAAAAAGCACAAGATACATAATTGCACATAATCATTAACCATTATTGTGGCGGTTAGTTTTAATTAACCATGAGTTGTTCATAAAATGTTTAATTGGTCATGAAGATTTAAGTGTATAGAATTGTTTTTATTTTTTATTTAGGGTGGGAATATATGATGTACACATGTTGACATCTATGGTTTTCTTGTAGTGTGTAAATAACTAAATAAAGTAATTAAAGGTCATATGTATAATAAAATACATTTTATTGTTTTGAATGAATCTAGAATAAATGAAAAATTTATTTATTAAATTAAAAAATGAAATATTTTGTTTAAGTTATTATTGAATGATAACAATGCCTTATTAGGATTCGAAGGAAGAGAATCACATGTTCACAAGCCAGAGTTTTAAAAAAAGGAAAACTGTGTTTTGTGTTACCATAGTTATAGAAATCATTTCAGCAAGAACTCACATATTTTCTTTTGCTTAAAATTTGTATTTATTTTATCTTACTGTTATAAATAGATTCTGGTCTTATAATAAAGAAAGATGCTCTAATGGTTAGACTGAATCCTTGGACAGGGGGAACAAAAACTTTTCCTTTGTTTAATATCTTTATGACTAAAATGAGTATCAATACACTCTATGCTGACCACCATAGAGCTGAGGTCATTAAATTTATCATGAATTGTAAATGTTGACAGGAATAATTGGATATCATGTAGTGTTTCAGATTGCTTATGGATCCTTATGTTTGTGTTTTGCTAGCAAAATATGCTACAGGAAACATTGCTGAAGAATGGAATCTCAGCTGAAGTATCATATATGGTAAAGTGTGATAACAGGCACTAATAAAACTTTTCCTTTAAATTATCTCTGTCAGATAAGTTTCAATTTAAAAAAAATGGTTAAAAGCATAATGATAACTTTTATGATAAAATATTTATTAAAGTCTTTTTTTATTAACCCTTTGGCATGTGGGAATTCTTATGCATCAGATTGAGTAAAATTTTATTTCTTTTTATTCATCAATTACATTTCTATTCATAAAAATATTAATATAAAACAATCAGAATTGTTTTAATTTAGCTTCTAAAATTTAAATGTAATGAAAAGTTTAAAATAAAATTAATAACTGAAGAATTTATATAAGAAAAATGTAAGAAAAATAGCCTGCAATAATATAATTATATACACAACTTTTCACTTCTTTTTCTGCAATAATACAAAAGAATTATTTTTCAACCAATTATAACATGATTGCCATCGATTTCTCAGGTCTTAGAAGTTACAAATCCTCATTATTCACTTCTATTTTTTTTCTTCATCTAAATTAAATATTTTATATAAAAATCTAAATTTAGTCACATTATTAGTCAATATAGTGTGAAAAATAATTATTAATAGATACATATTTATGATAAATAGTAGCATTTTGCTAGTTGTCATCAAATGTCATTGATATGCAAATAGCATTGGAGTGTTATTACTTTTCTTGATTATTTTTCTTCTAAAAATTAAAATTTTTTGAATGAAAGTCAATGTTTAATTATGGAAAATGTATTTATTTGCATTAAAAACCTATTACAAAAGTATAAAACATTTTGCATGTGATTTCTGACATTGACAGTTAGGAGCTCCTAGTCAAAATAGCCACAATGGACAGTTGGAGTTTTCAAGCACAATATAAAGTAAAAGAGGATGGACAGTTGACTCTTTATAATGCCATATATGATAAATAACATTTATTTATTTTTTGCTAAAGTACTGCCAATTCTGATTTCTTTGAAGCTAAAATTTTAAATATAGATTAAGCTTGAAATTTATGATATTAAAATTACAGGATTTAGATGAAATTGCCAGTGAATCAGTTAAAAATTTTAATTAATGTAATCTTAGTTATCATTCGATATAATTTTCTTTTTTTAAAAAAAGTAACTATTAAAAATATTTTACTACTTTATTTCCTTTTATTGTGACAAAGAGCTTATCATGAACACTTTTATGACTGTATGCTTCAATAATTTGAAGTATATGTGGTATCTACTAATTGCAATCAAAAAAAGTTGGGGGGGGGGATAAATTATAAAAATATATATTATAGGATATTAGACTGCAGTTGGTAAATTTGAGTTATGATTTTTATTTTTGCCATTTCAATGGATTAATCCTTATGTGAATAAATTTATATTATTATTATTATTATTATTATTATTATTATTATTATTATTAACCCATGTACTTTGATTTGCTTATTACATGAATCATTATAAAACTACTTTATTAAACAATTTATTTTACAATTAAGTTAATTCATTGTACATCTCATAATATACTTTATCATCAAGCAAATTATTATGCATTAAATTGTATCTTTTTTGCCAAGCAAGATAAAGCCATTTGTGGATCAACATATTTATTTGTCTATTAATTAGTTTTATATTTTACTTGCCTAAGTACAACATTTATATGATATATTTTTGATTGCCCAAATATTTAGTGCTTAAATGGAGAAAACCTTTGGTTCAAGATTTTATTATTATATGTGATTACCCAAATGTATGAGGCATTTGCAGGTTAGCTAGCCCTGCTCAGTTATAATATTTTCTATTATATTCATGATTACCCAAATATACAAGTTTATTCAGTAAACAGCACTTATTTTACTTTTACAATTTTGCAGTCTTTATTATTAATATTCCTTTACATTTTGGCTCACCCAACAAGGAAATATTGCTATTTATGAGACAAAGTTATTTTATTAGCATTGCTCTTATATGTTTTAAATATTATCCTTTACAATACTGTAACTATAAGAAAGATTGTCCAAAGGGCGTGGGAACAAGAGAAACCTTATAGTCGAGTCCACCATGTTAGTAGCCAAAATCAGATACTGTAACTAGAAAATGAAGGGTGCAGAGTTTTGAGAGAGAACAGCATAAAACCAACCATGGATAAATCTCTCCAATACACTTACTTTACAATTCTCAATGCTCAGGTTCTTTTATAATGTAATTAATAACAACAGCAATAATAATAACTATTTTAAATTAGTATATGTATGTGCTCTGTGCACAGATAATGAAGCTATTAATTGTCTATGAAATTATTAAAATTTACCACCAAGCGTTTTTGGGACAGTTTATAGTCCCATATTCATGGTGACTGTATTCAATTGATAACTATAATATCAATGCAAATTTTATGCAAATTTATATGCAGATGTTACGTGGACCATTTTCGAGATAGGGAAAAGCAGGCCTCTCTTCTGTTGATTGCTGATGGGTCACTTACGATGTACTAAGCTTCCCTAACTTTACGTTTGGTGTCATTTGTTTCAGAGCAAATGACCCTGGCTGTGGTAGGTAGAGAAGCGTGTCCAATGGCTCTTTCGTGCTCCACGAAAACCAAATTACCTTCAAGCTTTGTTTTGGTTCTATTATAAAGGTATCGGTAATTCAGTTTTCATGGAGCACAAAAGAGCCACTGGACACGCTTTTCTACCCACCACAGCCATTGTCATTTGCTCTGAAACAAACAACACCAAACGTAAAGTTAGGGAAGCTTACTCCATCGTAAGTGACCCATCAGCAATCAACAGAAGAGAGGCCTGCTTTTCCCTATCTCGAAAATGGTCCACGTAACATCTGCATGTAAATTTGCATAAAATTTGCATTGATATTATAGTTATCAATTGAATCCAGTTGCCATGAATATGGGACTATAAACTGTCCCAAAAGCGCTTGGCGGTGAATTTTAATAATTTCATAGCCAATTAATAGCTTCATTATCTGTGCGCAGAGCACATACATATACTAATTTACTTTAAGCGTTAATGAAGTAAAATCTTAACTATTTCAATAACTATTTTAATAGAATAATGTTATTAGACTATAATTATGGGTTTGAAACTTCATTTCTCAGGGTTCATATTATAAGCTTAGACGTTTTGTGCTTTAATTAAATATGGAAAACAAATATACAAAATAAGTATATCAATATTTAAGTAATCAACAGTTATTATACAAAACATTTAATAGCCTTTCGAATTTTTATCATGTATAAATATTTTATTTATACAGCACATGAGTGTATCTAAGTCTATAATTTTATGATAAATGAGCTTAGAATAAATATAACTAGCTGAAATAAAGCAGCTTGTAAAAAAGGACACATTTTATGCTACCTGCAGCATTATAAAGAATATATTTAAAATAAATAGGAATTAATAAAACTTATGATTTATTATAATGCAGGTGAAATGGATAAGTAAACCAAATAAATAATAATATTGAAATGTTCTCTTTTATAACAATGAATAATTAAACATTATTATAAGATTTTCTGTTTGACGAATGCAATAGTAACGGCATGGAAAACAGAAATGTATTTTAATAATAACAAAATATTTATTTACAATATAAATGAAATATAACATTTAGTGCAATAAAATATACTAGTTTTACTTTCTTTTCTTCCAATGAGTAAGCTTGTGGTTTTAAGACCTGTAGAGGTCCCTACTATCGCATTTTATATGCATGTGCTTGAAGCTACAGCCTTAATGAATATTATTTAACAAATTAAGATAAAATATTTACACAATTTTACTATAACTCTCCTCTAAAGTATTGCTACAAAATTATCTTACATTATTTATTAAATTCCCACTATTATTATTATCCCACACATCTTCTCTTCCAACAATCTTGCACTGAAAGTAAAACAACAAATGTATATGCCTATATTAGGCCAACAGTATGATGATGATTATCTAATGACATTAACTGCATCTTAAAATCAGTAGGATGAAACATTTGTTTTTTTACATTATAAAATAGTATGCCACACAAACTATAATTACACTATTCCAATACTATTAATACCTAATGAGAGGTGAGGAAATAGATATAAGATACATGTTGTAATTCAAAACTGCTTAAAATATTAAATGACAGTCACTTGCAAATAATTTTAGAATAAATATGCCTTGAAAAACACCTTTGAATATTTAATAATACATTGAATCATAAAAATATAGGCAAGGTGGATAGTAAAAATATATATATAACTGAACATCCATGATCTTTTTGCATATAGTGCTGAAAAATTAATAAGTCACAATCTCTCTTTCATGGAGGGCATAAACATATGTATTAATAAGTCAAAAGATATCAACACCAATTACTAAATTAAAAGCTGACAAACAGCATGTCTGTAATTATATGAATAAAGCATAAATATGAGAGCAATAGTAATAATATTGTTATTCACACATACACTCATATGTAGAATAAAAACATTCATCTAATTAATCAATATATGTATTTTACCAGATATGATGGCAAAGCAAATTACATATTAGAGTCTATATGATATTTATCTTTCATGCATTGACCCTCAGATACTCTGTATATTCACATATACCAAATATGAAGGTTGTTTTACCCAATATAACAATCTAAGATTGCATATCAAATATCAACCTAAAGAACTCTTAATAATTGTTGAAATAAAGTATTTACCTGGATATATATATATATAAATAAACCTTATACTTATATTCTTTCTTACCAATGCTTGGTAGCAAATACTATCATAAATATGCCATAGGACAATATATAAAAAATACTAAAGAAATAAGCATATAATATAAAATGACAATTATTGAATATAAATAATGAAATTTAAATTTGTAAAGACATATTCTTATGTATTAAATGTGTTAGTCTTTTTTTTCTCATGTGTCATAGCATCAGCCGGGAAGCGAACCCGTTATTTGTCGCTGACCTCTCGACCACCAATGCTTGACTTCTTATGTGTTAAAGTCTTTTACCTGTAAATGTTAAGCAAAAGGAATTAACACTTCTTGCTATAAATAAGAATTAATTCCTTTAGTAAGGAGTCTTTTTGTTTTTTTCTCAGCTGGAAGATATTGTACCAGTCTTTTCCTAGAGAATTCAAAAGAAAACACACACATAAAAATTCAAATTTGGGAGCTTACATTTTTATATGGATGTCATTAAATTTAACAGAAACCATATATTAACAAAACCAGGAGCAGATTATAAATAGCAAAATAATTCTAGTATAAGTTCTTGCATTATTTAATGAATATTTGAACAAGAAAGAAATTTGAAACACTTTTTACTTCATTGAGTGGCAAAATAAACCAACAATCAACAAGTATTTTAGTTCTAGATGCTAAACTAATAATAATAAGATCATGTATTTTATAGACATTGTTTGAAATATTGTAAATATTGAAGTCTTTTGGTACTGTTCTATTAGCCGGGGCTCTCTGAAAACA
>JAQFVV010006628.1:360899-441100 GCA_028023455.1 Epiperipatus broadwayi | reverse complement strand
GCTTAGGATTTCAGCCATTCTCTCACATCGATTTTTTTTTATTTATCAGTAGGCATTTTGTAAAAGACAGTAAATGTTTATTCAGGCTTTGTAGAAATAGGTAAATGAAGTCACCATACTTCCATGGTCCTGGTATTGGCATTCAGTCCCTCTATGGCAATTGTATTTTAGCCAGAATACATCATACAGCAATTCATTTAATTGCAGTTTGGTATTTAATAGCTATATCTATATCTGAAATCACATTATAATTCTCTTTAGTTATTAGCGATGATTTGTTCTTTTCTTCTCGCATGCGAATAAGTTTGATGTTTCTTTGATATTAACTTGGTATAATTTATTTGTTTCTCTAAGTTTCACAGGTTTATTTATTCAAGTTCAATTCAGTTGTCAATCTTACTTTCTCTTTAATTTACACTATTTAAGAAATTTTTTTTTGCCCTTTTAGAACTGTGTCAACCACTTCCTTTGGCATTCGAAATTCAGCTATTATGAGGTTGACTTCCTTACATGAAAGCATTATTTTGAAAAGACATAGGATGAAGACTCGCTTTGTTTTTGTATAGCATTCAGTTTGTTTCCAGTTTTGGCATATTCAATCTTGCATTTTTTTCTATATTGGCATAGTTGCACATTATTGTGTAGATTGCATATGTAGTAGTTGGAATAACAATTATGTATTGGGATTCTAATTTTGTTTTCCACATTTGGTTGCTTAGTGACTTACTTGACATGAGTCACCATTTTGCATATCTGGTCTGTTGTCTGCATTATTGTACAACTTCATTCATGATATACAATACACTGATTTTGGGTTGGTATTAATATAGATATATGTTTCACTGATTTTTTTAAAAAAAGTGTTTAATCTATGTTCTCATTAATTTTTGTAATCTTCATTATAAAAGGAAAAATTAAGCTATCATTACATTTAGTGCCTCAGTCTTTAATAAACCATGTATAATCATGTATATATGTGTGTTTGACAATACTAGTATGTGCTCAACAATTTATTGGTTAAACACAGGTTTGGAACAGCTTGATTTGGTAATGTGGACTAATATAGGCTGATTCTGTAGGATTGTAAGTCACCCTTACAATTTATTAATCTGACTAAGGAGATAATAGTTGAGTTATTGTTTTTATGAAATTTTATTTAATTGATTGTCATGAAAATGGTAATGTAAGAGACTGATTGTAGTTGGCTTGTGGGCAAGATTGTTCTAAAAAAATAGTGATTATACCTAAGTGTCTGGGAAGATTATTGCTAAGTTAACTGTTGAAGAGAGCAGTCAAATCTTAATTCTGCTGCTGAAAAAGAAGTAGAAGAAATTATTCCTAACTTAAACTGCTGAAGCTATTGAATAAAATAGCAGTTTTTTGTATCAAGCTTTTAACATACTATGAGTTTAGCACTAAAAATGGTTTGTACAATGAAAACCAAGCTAGGCATCACCTTCCTCTATGTAACCTACCTTCTCTGGAAGAAATTTGTAATCTAGTCTTCAGCCAAGAGCAATGAGTTTTTGCCTACCTATGTCTTACCTGGAAATTCAAAAGGGGAAACAAATGGATATATTTTGCTATTTTTCAATTATCTGGAATTGCTGCAGCCCAGGAAAAGGATACCTTAGCCATGCCATTTCTAACAGGCCTTCAAGGAGAACCTCAATTGAATAGAAAACTGGAAAGTGCAACTGAAAAGAACTCAATCAACACTAAAGCCATGGCTAGAGGTATTATTTTTTATTATGTGTGCACATTATATTTTTATTAATGGAAAATCTGTGTTTTTTTGTTTCATAAATGTAATATTTTTTCCCCTTCAATTTGTCCTCTGGATAGAATCAATGATTGCTATCTTTGATTTTTGAAAATGTTAACAAACTTTTAGTTATTTTTAAAGAAATAACTTAATGAATTGAAAGTTAATTCATGAATAAAAATTAATTGATAGATTAATGAAACTGTACATTTACTTTTTATGATGAAATGGATGTTTGACATTATCTACTATCATGTCATTTTTTTGTTAATTAGATATTAAATAATTGTTGTTTTTTTTTAAAAATTATTTGTAGTCTTAATTATATTCTTCTATCCTTACCCTGTTTCATGAAGTGTTGTGTGTGTGACCTTATATCATGACAGCTTATATTCTAGGATTTACTTATTTTTTTATGCTCCCAATAAAACTAGTTATTTATAGGTAGGGGAAGCTCATGAATTGCATAAGATTATTTATAATAAGCTAATTTATTTATTTATTTCCCTCTTACTCACAGTAATAAATTATAGGGTTTTTGCTTCCTGAGCTAGATTTGTGCATAACAGCTATATGGGATAGGGGGATTATATTAATGTAGGAGCATCCAGATAATGATGATGATGATTTCTGGGTTGGCATGAAGAGAATATTCTTCAAAGTCTATGCACTACATTTTATTTAGTTTAGTCTCTATTAGAATTTAAATTTATAGTTGGCCAGTACACTAATAGTACTAAGTGGCCAGAGCATTGATGATAATCAGCATGTTTTAATATCCCAACATTATTGTTTCTCTAGTCATGTATTCTTATGGATTAGCACTTAAGTTAGTGCATCCAACTATGGTTTAAATAATTTCCCAAGCTGGCAAAGGCTTAATAGTTAGCCTGGTCAACAGAAGACTCATTTCCAATCCAGTCACCAGATTTACTGTTGATTTATATTTTTTATTGTTCTAATCCAGCCACAAGATGGACTGAAATGGTTTTATTTTGGTAGATCATTCATGATGATGAATTATTATTATTTTTGTGTAGTGCTGGTGAAGTTATAGTTAGATATGCTGATCTCTCAGAATGATCTATTATGCTCATCCCTTGTGAGATTTAATTTTTTTTTTAATTTGAGGATAAAAATACAATCCCCTCAGATCCCTCATGGTTAATGTTTAACAATATTTGTGCATAAATAAGCATCAATAATCTAACCATATTGTATTTATGTTAGTCTAAAGATCTATTTTTAAACTTCTCATGTGAATGAAAATTATGAGAAACTAGTCTGACAAGGATTTAATTAGTACTATCATCTAGTATCTGTTAATTACTCAATCCTGCAGTATTATAACAGCAGCATTGGAATATAATAGATAGAGTTTATTCCCGAAAAGTATTGTGTAAGCTGACTTATATAATAATTTTTGAGTTTTATACCAACTCTAGACAAATAATAAAGTGTGATTACAGTTACAAAAAAATATGCTATAGTTATTAATTTGGTACCAGATCAATATAATTATTCAAAAAAATAGGCTTGGATTTAAAACATTAAGCTAATTTTGCAATTCAGAATAGTAGCTTGATTAAAAAAAAAAAGGCTTGTGGATTGTCCAAACAATTAAGGTGCATTAGATCTACATCCAAGCCTCATTAATGAAGGTTGTAAGCCAGAAACTATTCTAAGAATATAAATTAAGATAGTACTGGATATGGATTTAATTAAAACTGTCATCTAATACCTAAATATTTTAGTTTGCATTAGGTGGCAGCACTGGATTAGAGAAGACAGAATTTTACTTGAAAAGAAATGTGTAAACTAAGACCATGTGATATTTTTCGATTTTATGTTAGTATAAAAATACTGTTGTTTGTTTAAGATAATGATAAATGCATATTAGATTAAAGAAAAATATATAAAGTATGTTTTCCACTTTCTTAGTGTAATGAAATTTCATCACTATACTTTAGAATCAAATGCGTAATTCAGCGAAATGTGGAGTTACGGCTTTATTGCTCAGGAGTTCACAAGAAGTTTGAGAGCCAGATCTGTGAATGCCAGAATTGATCATGTGACTTCCTGATCCTACAACAAACACTACCAACTGTGCCAAACTGCATAGCATTTTAGAAGAATTGATTTTATATTATAATTTTTTTTTAAAAAAATTGAATTTAAAAAGATAGAGGTTATAAAAAGAGCAATTAGCTTGATAATTATTACTGTTGAGATTTAGGGATATCTTGAGATATGCTTAGTAGAAGCAAGAAGTGTAAGACTTGAGCATGCTCAATGGACATTACTTTAATAAGAAAGAAAATAGTGTTAAGAATAACATGGTTAGTTGTGTCAACAAAATTGATAAAAGTTGCAGAAATTATGTGATAAATTAATCTAGACTAAATAAATGATGATAGATTAAGAGTGATAAAATACTATTGCTGTTGATGGAAGTAGCAGCAAAGAAAAATATGATCAAGATGGTAGTTTCTAGGGATATCATTAGATTTATAAATGATTAGAAGTGATAAGATAAGCTTCAATCCAGGATTCTTTTAATTCTCAAGTGTATTACTTTACATACAGTAAGAAATATGATAATTAAATAATTTTGTTGATGTCTATTAAGGTTTGAACTACTAAAAAAGCTTGTTAAGTGTTTAGTTTGGTATGTCATTTGATATAGATTAATTCTTAAATGATTAGGAAAAGTATGGAGAAGAAAAAAAAACTTTTAACTATATAGATTTGAAAAGGAGAGAAAAATATATTTGTAGGGACACTAAATTTGGAAAGAATACAAAATTTGCTTAAAAAATTATCATAAAAAAAAAAAATGGATTGGTTATGTTTGCAGAAAATATTTTGGAAAGAATTTTGAAGAGAAAAAAGATAGAACAAAATTGATTGCTGATCTTGAAATTTTAAAAAGTAGAACAAATGTAGGAAGATAAGAAAGTGGCTTGGTTTGATAGTTTACCTTTTGATAAACAACTAATAATGATAGTCAATAAAAAATACTCGTATGTAACATGACCCAATTTTTTAAGCTTATAAGTAAAAAATAATGAGCTGTACTAATGGCTCTAAAAAGCTTTATTGATAAATGCCACAAAAGAAAAAAAATAGAAAAAAGCATTTAAAAATCTCTATCTAGAAACCACACACAATCCTCAGACTAATGATTTTATGCTTTGGCATTCCTCAGTGAGCCACTAGGGTAGTTTCAGACACTAGATCTAAATAGTTAACTTTTAGATAAAGGCTGGCTTTGGGTTGGTAGTTTTAGATCTAGTGTCTGAAACTATCCTAGCACCTCATTGAGGAATGCCAAAGCATGAAACCATTGGTCTGAAGATTGGGTGGTTTCTAGATAGAGATTTTTAAATGCTTTTCTTTTTGGCATTTATCAATAAAGTTTGTTAGAGCAATTAGCACAGCTCATTATTATTTAACTAATAATGATGTCTACTATTTTAGCTTACAACATTTCAGTAATTTACAGTTCTTACCTTTATGTTAAAACAAATATTTAAGACCTAATTAATTTTTAAAAGCCCATTGCCTTGAAATTACATAAATGTGAATCAATAACGTTTAATTTCATATGCAGCTACTGTATTGTTAAGAGTTTAGAATAGATGTAGATATTTATATCCGAAAAATAATTTAGATTTAGAACAAGCAGAGAGACTAGAGATAAAATTTCAAATATGAATACTGTTTTTGAGAAATATATAAAAAGAACAGGAAAAGTTATGTGCTATTATATTAACTGAAGATTTATTATGTTAAGATTTGCTAATGGGTGTAGCAATGTTTCCATATAGTCAAGTTGCAGCTTTAATATATCATTGGTTATTAAGTAACTATATATTTTCCTCCTCATGCTTCATTCTGATTATTTTAAACGTGTGTGTATATTATGTTGTACATTTTACAATCTGTTTTCTTTACAAAATAATATATTTATGTGTAGAAATGATAAACTTTACATCCTTTACCTTAAATAATAATTTGAGTTAAATTTTCAAGTTTTTTTTTTTGTACAATTATTATTTCAATAAACTTTCATTATTTTATTTTTGTTTCTTGAAGAGATTCACTATACATTTAATCTCGCTTTGCATATTTATGTATGCACATAGCTGTAAAGGAAGATTCAACCGGGCATTCAAGATCATTTTTTAATTACGGGAAAATTTTCTTTTGTTCTAATATCCTTTTATATAAACGAAGTTACTTTAATCTTATTTTATACCTTATAATTTTTTATTTTTTTTAGTATTTTAAAATCACTTTCAAATTTTAATTGTGTTAATTTGACTAAAATTTAGCTGGATAAAAGCCATTGTACAGTACTTGTATCGTCAGTGAAAGAGATGACGGACATTTTTTCAAATTTAAATCGAGCTCGGTACATGCTATTTTGTAAAAAGCTTTTTAAAATTCTTTGAGCTCTTAAAAAGTCAAAATCTATTTTTAAATAGCGCATAATTATGGAAACATTAAAAAGAAAATCTAAACTGACGGGAAATAATTTATTTTTATTTTAAGATTAAAGCAAAATGTCTAAATAATAATTCTGTGTTTAAAAATAATAACGATAAATTCATGAGGAAAAAGATATTTTTAGCAAATTCTTAACTAAAGTTAGGTTGTTTATGTACAGTATATCTGTACAGGACACACAAACAATTCCAATCAGGTTCAGGGTTTTTTTTTTTTTTTTACGTAGCTGACCATTTCCAACTTAGATAATCACATCTAACATTGTTCGATGAATGAATATCTAGCTGTTTTCAGTTAAAAAACAAAACAAAGATGGGCAACTGCTAAAAACATCACTCTTTTACATTTGGTAAGTCTGTTAAGGGCTTTCTTCATTTTTCTATAGACGGCTGTTATAGAAGCTTTTGTCCTCCAGTGGGATATTTTACCCTTTTAATTTTGCACACTAATTGTTTGATAACATGTAATTAGTTTTAAGAAAATGAGTTCAGGCGATGCCTGTACTGAAATATTATTTGTTATAAATTCCTATTTTTTTAAGCACTTTAATAAAAAACAAAACAAAACAAATGGATGGTTTATTGCTCGGGGAATCCATAACAAGTCTGAGGACTGGAAGTGACAGAGCTGAGCCTCGGTCCGCCTGCCACTTTTCAACAGCAGTAAATCACGTAGGCAGGAATTTAATGACAACATTATTTACAAGTTATTGCAACTCGTTGATAGCATAATTTGCTTTTTAGCAAAAATATATATTCATTTCAGATTTGATATCTTGCAATTACGTCTACTTTTTTATTTTAATCTCGGATCATTAAACTCTAATGAAAATCTACTTAGTCTTGAAGTACTTTCCATTATGTATTTTGTGTGTATATATGTATATTTAATATATATATAGACATGTTATTCATAGAGATAGAGGGAGTCTACAGGGCTGGAAAATGCAGTTATATGTTGAGTAGTAAGAAAAATATATATATTTAATCAATATTAATGGAGCAGAATTGGGCAGATAAAATTTATTAAAGAGAGAGAAACTTAAATATTTGAAGTAATATTAATAGTTATAATTATAGATACTTATAAATAGAGTCAAGCATTTAATTAAAAGGAGGAAATAAAATATACTGACACCAAACTGAAAAAGATGTAATGTACATTACACTGCAAATTTCAACAATTTGAATAAAAAATTGTTACATTTTGATTTATAAGTGTCAATCTTATTTCATCCACAACTTTGATAACAATCTACTCTAGATAAATACATTAGTGATTATCACTAAGCATTTATTAAACTAGAGATTATACCTAGAAAGATATAAACTTTTTAAGTCAATTACAAATCAATGTTGTTGTTTTTTTTTTTTGGTTAAGTGCACACACATGGAGTAATTCAACTTTATTTCTTTATTTTATGTGTAACAATTTTTGTAGATCTATTTAATACATTGAAAAAAAAAAGAAATTGAATTACTCTATATGTATATGTTTAATTAAAACAGATATATTAATTTTTAACTAAGGCTTAAAATTTATATCTGGACCAGACATAATCTCTAATGTAATATAATGATTAATGATAATCATTAATGCATTTATCTAGACCAGATTCTGTCAAAATTGGAGATGGGATAAGTTTGATACAAAATGTAACAATATACTGAACATAGTATAAATTTATGTTAGATATTGTGACTCGAGCCAAGAGATGAGTGTTGGTTCAGTATGGAATGCATCTTGAGAGTTATTTGTTTTTAAGATATCTTTATTCATATGTTTTTTCTAGAATGTGTGGTGAAGTGAAGGTTATTAAGTACATCTATAATTTGAATGTAATGCAAACATTGTGAAATATTAGCTTTACATAATATTAATAAATGTTTATAAACAAAGCAAAGCAAAACTCCATATAGTAGTGCCACCTGTGCTAAACAGAGTAATCAATGGATGCCAGAAGGCTTGTGCATAAAATCCCTATCTAATGCCTACTATATGGAGTTTTGCTTTGCTTTGTTTATAAACAATTATGTGCTAGTATTGGAGATGTGATCATGTGATTAATAAATGTGCTAATTGTAGATATGAGTTTTCATACTTTTAACGCTGAAATTAATTTGTAAATGCATAATAAATTTATAATTAAGATTATAGTAAAGTTATTTTAAATGATTATATTTTTGTGACAATATACTAAGATAAATTTTAGCTTTTAAAGGTGAAAGTAATTATCAAGAAAATAATATTTATAGATGAAATATTAGTTAGTTTGTTAATTTTATTTTCAAATATGGAAATGTATTTTCAAGAAAGAAACATCTAATTTTAAAAGTAGATTAGTTTAAAATTAAAATATTTATTTCTGTTCTGCCTCAGATATATGCCATTAAATATATCATTTAGGAAATGAAAATAATTATGCATACTAATTAGCCAGAGAATCATTGGCTGAATTAAATTTTTCTATCTTTATACTAAATTTTGTCCCTCCCTGCCTGTTAAATATTAGGATTCCAAAAAAAAAAAATCATTTATAAAATGTCATAATAGACTAAGCTATGCATCCCATGGTGACAGTTTGCTTAAGTGGTCATGATAAATTTCATTTTTTATTGTATTGAAAATCATGTATTTGTGCTGGTTGAAACCTACAGAAACCTACAAGTCAATAAACAAAACTTTTTCTTTAGTATTAGTTTTAAAAAAATAGTACCAATCAAAGTTGTACTGAATTCTCCCAAGAATGTTAATAATAGAAAGTTTGTTTTAATTTTTAACATTTGTTTCTAATTTCATTTAAAAAAGGAAACAAACTGTGCTTCCAAATATGTCCTTTGTACAGAGCTTAGTATATACAGATAATCCCTTATAACATGGTTGATAGGTTTCTAAAAAAATGTCATATGCGGATTCGTGTTATATGAAACAAAGAACTGATACAAACAACAGAGTTAGGTTTTAAAAGTTAAAAAAACCAATTATACTGTTTGCATTTTATAACTATGAGAAATATTTTTATAATTTATATTGATCAAAAGTATTACATATTAATAATATATAGCAGAAAAATTTTGATCTATATAGTAAAAAGAAGAACATTGAAAATCTTAAAAAATTAATACTTCACAAACAAAATGAATTTAAAATTCGAATAAATTCTAAAATTCTGTACCAAATCTGATATGACATACATGCTCGAATGACAAATATTGACAGAGATGGTGTTTGCTCTTAAAAATTCTAATCATGTCCCTTGATATATGGGAATTTCCCTATCAAAACTTGTTGTATGAATGCTGTGTTATAGGGGGAGTTTTTCCAACTTTCGAACCAAGTTAGAGCAAAATATTGTTGTAGGTAGGCTATATTATATATTTTTTCCTAATTGTTAAATTGTGTTAGTGTGAAATCATGTTGTAAGAATACCTTGCTAAAGAGGGGAGAAGTTAGAGCTAAAGAAGGAAGAATTTTTGTAAGTTCTAACAGAGTAATCAATTACTCTGTTTAGCACAGGTGGCAATACTGTATGGAGAGTTTTGCTCTGTTTATCAACAATTAATGTGCTAGTATAGGAAATGTGATCATCCTGATGCTTAATGGTTTAACACCAATCCTGCCTAATAGGATAGTGGTGGCTATGGTTGTAAAAGAGCCAAAGACACCAAAATGTATGGGTGCTGAACTGAGTTCAGACCCATATGACTATTTAAGCTATTGAGCTTTGATTGAAAATATTTTTTGTGTTTTCAATTTCATTCTCATAGTTTAGTAGTTAAGTAGAGATAAAAGGTGGTTGCTAGAGGGTTGCATTAGATCCTAAGATCTAGATGCAGTGCTCTCAGATCCAAAGCTCCTCACTGACGAAGGCCACAAGCCAGAAACTAGTCTGGGGATATTGGATGAGTAGGCATTAGATAGCGATTTTATGCACAAGCCTTCTGGCATCCATTGATTACTCTGTTTAGCACAGGTGGCAATACTGTATGGAGAGTTTTGCTCTGTTTATAAAACTTTTTACTGACAATTTATTTATTTATTTATTTTTGCTTATATTCTATGACTAATATGTCAAGTATATACATAAATATTGATTTTCTTCATGAAACAAACAAGTCTGAATACATTAGTAAGATAATTCACAAGCAAGATTTCTAAAGAATCATTTAAATGAACTTTCAAACAATGATCATCCGTTCTTATGACAATGTCAATATATTTTGTCAGATAAAGTAGATGAATGGTGTGTAATACATTCATTTAGATGATTCTTTACACATATTGGGTTTATATTCGTAATGTTAGATATTTTTATATGTTATTTGCAATAATTAAATATTATCACACTGATAACAATAATTGGTAAAGTATATCTAAGATAAAATATCTTTTAATTATATAACAGAAGCAGAAATTAAACTTCTAAAAGTTAACATAAAAATGATAAATATTCAGCATGAATTCAAATATGTTTTTTGCAGTTAAAATATTTTTTGTATATAATGATTTGTATTCCTAGTTTGCATATCTAAGAAGGAAATAATATTAAAGTTATCCATAATTTCAAGTTTTACTAAATCGCTCAATAGTTAAAATGGAATGTCATATATCACAACTTATTCCTGATATTCATAAAGAAGCAGAGTATGTTAACATTAGTTATGTTGATGAATCTTTTATTGAAGATTATTATTAGTAGTATGATTACATCATTTTAAATAAACTATCTGACATTTGAGTTATAAGATAGTGAATAAGGTTGAATGCAGTGATGATACTATCAGCTACAATGTTTCTCAAGACACAGATATGTATTTGAGTGTGTGTATGGAGTAACAGAAAATCATATGTGATAATGAAACAATGAACTTCACTGAAATAAATAAATATTATTGAAAATAAATGTTAGGTTTAGTTATCCATGTGGTATGGAGGATATTATTGAAATTCATAACTACAAAATTTTTACTTGTGTCAGTGTATATATATTTTACAGACATAAATGTTAGCTTTGCAACTCTAAAAAGGCTGAATGTGCCAAATAATTAGATTGCTTAATCAATAGTACACATTCTTGGCATCTGAAGAGAAAATTATTATAATGAGAATCAGCTTTAAAAATATCACTTCAATGAACATATATATATATATGAATGCTAATAATAGAGTTACATGAACAGATTAAATCAAATATTGTTGTAGTTTATTTCTCTTGTAAATGTATACTACTTTAAGTCCAGAATTATCTTTATAAAATACAACAATCTTTGATAATTCACATGGATTTTTTTTATATTATCATCATCATTTATCCTTTCAATCATTAATGATTCATTGCAGGATAAAGATCTCTCTAAGCTTAATCCTATTTCTTTATTTCATAGCCTCTACCAAACAGAAATTCTCATTTCATCCATAAATCTCATATGCAGTCACTTTCTAAATCTTTTATAATCTTTTAGAATCCCATTTAAGACTTCAACTAACCACTTATTGTCATCTTTTTAGCATTATGTTCAGACCAGCTTTATTTCAGTCTCATTTATTCTTCAATAATATTGGTTCATTCTCTTATCCAAGTTATTCATTTTTGATTCCTTCTTGTTACTCACAACATACATTTCCCTATACTCCAGTGAGTAGGTGAAGTGGCCAAAGCTCGGATCTATATATAAGAACTGGTAAAATATATCTATTAAAAAATCTTGCTTTTCAAATACATAGATGTATTTTCTTTTATATTAAATTATTTTTAGTAAAAACACTCCATCAAAGTTTAAATCTATGATTAACTTTATCCATTATGCTTATATCTGCATTTGCAATCTGACCAAGGGAAGGAATTTGTAATTTTTAAGTTCTTTTGATTTATGATTATCAATTTTTTTTTCTTCTGAGAAAATTCATCATTATTTTTTTAGTCTGTATTAGTTTTATTGTTTGTTTTTTATTATAGTATATTAGCTTTATGGTTTATTTAATGATTTTTTTTATTTGATATATTATTAAATTATTGTGAAAATTGTGTCTTCAATGGATTCATAAAAAATTAAATATGTTGCTCAGAAAAAAAAAGTGGTTAAAAGAGCATAGGGTTCATTATTTAACTATGCACTATTATTGCTCTTTGTCTTTTCATTTCTCAATTATTATTTTTTCTAAGGAATACTTATTTTAGCATATATGATAATTTTTCAAAATATTCCCTTTTAGATGCTGATAATAGATTTTCTTCCTACTAGAGAATTAATTCCTTGGGGTTCTATTTTATTAATACAACATGTTATTTATTCAATAGAATCATCGTTGACAAAATGTCACCATTTGCAGAGATGTGGAATAAGGCTTTAAAATAAAAATATTACTTTAGAATTTTATGCTTTTCAAAAGAATTCCTAAATATGTTTTCTTCCAAGAGATAAAGGCATTGTTTCGTATTTATATATATTATTTCTTTCATATTTTCAAATAAAGTACATATATCTGGGTTTATATAAAATGAGATTCTGATTAATTTTGATGAGAGTAGTCTTGGTAGAGTTAGTGATTGGGATACTTTTGTGACTTGGTTTGTGAATTTACATTACCATGGTTACATTCTGCAGCTGCTTATTATTAATATTAATTGCATGTAAGGTTATTAGGGAACTATTCATCATTTTGACTTTTTTCCTTCACTAGCTGCAGATTTTCCATCATGGTTGCAATAATTCATGATTTTAAAAAAAAACCAAAGTCAAAAATTTGATTAATACCCTTTTATGTGCATGACGCTCTATATGAATGCCATCTATCATGAATTGCTTTTCATTCAATCATTTCTTTGTCATGCCCAATCAGTGCAGACTTAATCAACCCATGTTGCTCACTATCTCTTTCTATTTATAGTTATGTTTATATGCGCTAATTTTAAAACATATTTAGCCATACATCGTAACTACATTATACAGCTATGAATTTTAACTTGCAAGAACACTAAGAATCTTTGGATATACTAATACTACTACTAATAAAAGAAAGACAACACAAACTAAAGAGTTTGACAAATATTAATAAATCGTTTTAGAGTTATGTTGAGTATAAAGATATATAGACACTTCCTGGGTAGCTATTCAGAACCTTTCTTGATTAAGAATCCTTTAAATAGTTGAAGGCTTTTTGTCTTGCAGCACAGATCTATTTCAAATATATTGACTAATTTCCCCCCTCAGTTTTAGAATTAAACCTAGAAACTTTTGTCCACCATTAGCAGCTTTTTCTTGAAATAAGTGCTCATTACATGTTAGGTATGAATTTATCCTGAATAGTTTAGCTCATTGGCCAGGGAATGGAATTGGGAGCTAAAGTCTGGCTCAAAGCTGTACTTAAATATGACATGACCTCTGAAGTAACTAATAATTTTTTTAAATGTAATTTTTATTGCATTAAAAGAAATCATTTTGACACAGAAATAAAAAGTATTCACCCCCCACCCCCAATCTTGTGTTAATAAATTTTATCTTTTTCTTTGAATAATATATGGAGATGAAGGTATTCTTTTACATATTTTAATTATTTACACATATAATAGTGAAAAAAGAAAATCAATAAACGATATGTGCTTGTCATTATGATTTTATTAATGAGTTATTTTTCTTAATGGTTTAATATTAATGGTGGTGAATACATTATTAATTAAACAAATAAAGCCTAATCATATTTATTTTTTTAATTAAAATTTAAACAAATTGTTTAAGGTTTTTTTCTTTTCCAAAAAAAAAAAAAAATATTTTTAATTCAAAGTTTGAAAATATTTGATATTCTGCTTATTCTATTTTTAAAATATTTAAATGAGGGTTTTTTTTTTAATGAAAAATATATTTAAATGTTTTTTTTTTTATTTAAAAAAAGGATTGAAATCAATCAATATTAATTAATTTTTAATAATAATAAAATGAAGATTCAGGGAGCCCTTTATTGATGTCCTAATATTGATTGCAGAATTTTTGCTCTTCATTAGATTTTACTTAAGCGATTAGGAGGTTTAAAACCTTGATGTAAAAGAAGACAGGCAGAATATTTATTGAAGCTTTTGCTGTGAAAAGTTTTACTAATGCTGATATTAAATTTATTATTACGAAATTTCTAGCTTTGGTATTAAGAGATATATAGCTGCAAATTGTTAGGTTTTACAGACTAGAGAGATCAAATACTTTTATATAATAAGTATCAACTGAAACACGCTTATTATATATCTGTGTCAAAGTTGGAGTGCGGAGTAAATTGAAGCCTGTCCTTTAAAGTATAAAGATTGGCTATCTTAATATATATCTGAGCACTTATAGTATATATGTGTGGAGATGGTAATCTGGACCAACTGATGATTGCTGGTTTAGCATGAAATACGTATATTGGTGATTATTTATCTTTTCAACATATGTGTGTTCAAGTGTATCAGTGTTATGAGATAGAGTGGAGAGTGGTGGGTCGAGTGAAAGTCTGTGCTCATATACCCTATATATAACAATAAATAATCATTATTCCTCAAGTGGTTTAGCAGTGCTAATGTGATGGATTTGAAAGTTAAAGGTCCCTGTATCAAAGCATCACCCATATCATTTGGATCCTTAAATGTCACATGATCTCTAAGCAAAGCCATTAAATTATTTTGAATAATCGTTGTAGTATTGTACCTAGGTCTTCTGCTGAAGAATGGATTTTTTTTATTAAATCAGGACCATTCTACATTATTAATGGAATGCATTATTTGATACTTAGAAAACCTCTGAGCATTTATTTTTTCTCTTAACAGAGCTTCACTTGCCCTCTTGAGTAATTTTCTCATCTCTCTGAGAGTGAATTGGAGGTTTTAGTTACAAACCTTTATGAATTATCCCTTCGGATTTACATTTACATAAGAAAGTTAAATGATTTTATACTTTGGCCAACTTTAGACATAATTTTTCATAATACCTAAAGTTTGATATAGAATCGGGTCTATACCGAATACTTAGTGTTTTCCTGAAGGTTTGTGATGATGGTGTTCTAGTTGTATTTTTATATTGGACTATTTTCATTATCTAATATGAGTATTGAATGTCTTTAGAAAAAATTAACTTTATTTAAATATTCAAAGAAAATAGTAAATTGTAGAATAAAATTATTATAAATAATGGCATTATCTCTGTAAAATTGTCTACTATTATTGAATATTTATACAACATATCAAATATTTTATTTAGGGAAAACAAAACATCTTTATAAAAGAACTCATGTGCATCCATTTTCAAAATGTCAAAGTTATGAATAAGAATGTAAAAGAAGTTAATGTTATATAAGCACTAACAGATATAGGTTGTTGGATATATCATAAAATAATATACCCTAATATTTAAGTGATAGTTACATTAAAAATATAAGCAGCTCTTTCTTTTACGTAAGTGAAGCAATCCATAAATTGTTTGCTTTACATTGGATTTTCATTCAGATGCATATTTAACAACAGTCACAATGTGGAATAAAAAAAACTTTTTTTTCAATTAACAAAAACATATTTTAATATATTGCTAAGAATGTCACAAAGTTTGCTGCAAACAAAAACTGAGAATTGTTTTAACATTTACATCATATGTTGTAAACTTTTTACCTACTAGGAACTGTTTATGCATGTTCGGTTTGCATATATAGAGCAATTTGAAATTACAAATATGGAACTCTATCTAAAGATCCTATTATAAATATATTGGAAGGTGATAGTTATTCTTTAAAAACAACTAAAGCTTGTCATGCTGTTGTGAGAATTCTCTTACGTCATTGTTGTGGATATAATTATGTCTACTTTTGGGTTCACTGAAAATAAGACTTCTAAGAGTTTTCTGATAATGATTCTAAAAAAGAATGGCATTGTCTAATAGTAAATTAGTAAATTAAATGGGCAGCTTCATAAGCATTATGGGGATTTAAAGATAGGTGTTCAGCAATTGATAAAAAGGCTTAAAAATGATTAGTGGAATAAAACTGAAAAGGAATACAAACATTTATTGAATCATACTCTCTAAATATGTTTTTTAACACAACAATCATATCAAATCTAAGGATGGTTTTGTTTTATATGTTAATGATAATATTTCAAATAGGTGGAAGGAATATTTTTATAAACTTTTTGGTAACGTTACAAGAAATTATCAATGATTTTTAATAATATATGTATTCTCCTACTCACTGTTTCATCTGGCTCTTCATGATATATGTATCCTTCTTCTCATTCTGTTCATTTAGATTAGGACAAAGGTATCAAAGTTAGTGAAAGTAAAACTTCTGTAATCTTAAAATTTGTAAAGGTCAGAGGTCCTACTGAAATATTTGAAATATGTTAACTTCAAAAGTATTAGAATATTTTTAGGAGTATATGGATTTTGCCTTTTGATCAAAAGAAAGTTTTTATTGTTTCATTTTGTAAAAACAAAGGAAATGGAAATGGTTGCTTGAAATTGTTAGGTAATATTATTTTATCTATTGCAGATAAAGTATTTTCAAGGAATTTGTGAATAGTAGCACTATAGACATGATTCTTATTGTCAGGACAATCTAAAAAAAAGATTGAGTATAAAGATATGATTTATATATTATTGTTTAACTCAATTAATTGAATCCATCTGTGGTAAGGTTTGAAATAAGTTGGTTATTTACAGAAGTTCATTCATATCATATAACTTCTGAACAATAGACTGAGTTGAATAATTATTACTACTAATAGGTGGGACATCTGGGCATACAATATTAACTTCAACTTTGTTTTTAGAATGATTTATAAGAAGCTTTGTGAAGCAGGTATAAAGAAGTAATACAGGTTTGATGGTTGGAAACTATAAAAGCATATGCAAGAACTTTCTTTTGTTGGCAGAAAGATTAATGATTACATGATTCTTTACAATTCAAAATGTGATCTACAGAATGCTTTTAATGTTTTGAATTCAATCTTTAAAGACTTTAATTAATGTTCAATAAAAGCCCAGTTTTTTTTTGCCAGTCAATGAAGAAAAATTAAGATGAAATTGTAGACCAATTAAATACATTTAGATAAAAGATGGACTTATATATTGAAGTGTAACATAGATTGTAATGTGATATTGCTGCACTTGATGAATTATAGAAGGGTAATTAATAATAATGATATATCTATAACAACTAAATTAGTTGTCTATAGGGTTTTTAGCTTACTTGATTTTGTGTTTAAAACTGAAGTTTGGATTTTCTATTGATATCTTATAAATACACTGGAAAAATTTCATTTAAGGATGCTCCATAAGATTTAAAAAAAATGATATCAAGATCATAAGTTTTATCAGTATGTTTTGCACCTTAATGAGTGAGATTTTACTGAAACTAAATAACATGATAAGTTCTCTTTCCTGCATACAAAGCATAAAGCAATGAATAGTAGCAGACTTTCTAAAGAATATCTTTTGATGAACTAGAATTTGTTTTTCATGAGTAAGACGACCTTTATTTAATTTATGAAGATCATCTCAAAGACTTTTTAAAGAAGTGCAATATTGATGGCCTTTATTGATAAAACAGTGTAAAATGTTATGAAGTACTACAATTATGCAGAACATTTATGACAAAAACCACTATCACATGACATGAGTAAATCCATTTAGAAACCAGCAATGGTTTTTACAGATTGATATGTATAATCATTGCAAAACATCATCATTTTTACTTCAGTATCTTCAACAGTTAACATTTATGTTTATCTAGGAATGGAAACTAATGATGATGATGATGATGATGATGATGATAATAATAATAATAATGATGATGAAGGTAACTTATTGGATATATAAGAAATATTTTAATATGTTTAAAAGCATATTTGTGCAGATATGCATATAAACAGCAAGAATTTCATTTTTTATTAAATGCTTTTATATTAACTTGCCCTGTCTATATATGTCCAGATTTTTGTATTTTAACACTGAAAAAAAATTGTTTCCACTTAGAACCCAAACTCATAACCTTACGGTTCCTAAGAAAGCTCCTTAGCAACTGAACTAATGGAAATATCACTTTTGTAGAATAAAAATTTGTTAATATTGATTTAACTCATACTTAATTAAAATTAAAATAAAAAAATATGTATCTGTTTAATGTTTATAGAAAATGACTGCAATGATATTGTGTTGAGAACAACAAAAATGATCAAAAGATACCGATGAAGAAAATTATTTTATGAAATTATAACTAAAAAATAAAAAAATAAAATTAAAATTTTTATAAAAAAATTAATATTCTTATGTAAACAGCTGATTAAAATGTTCAAAAATAATGTAATTTGACTAAAAAACACATTGTGTCATTTCGTAAAAGCATTTGAGGCCATAAAAATCAAAAAGGTCTCAAATGCTTTTATGAAATGATGCAATATATTTTTTAGTCAGATTATTTTGTTATTTTTGCACTTTTTAGCCAGCTGTTTACATAAAAGCATTACTTTTTCAAAATATTACTTCTGAATGTTTTATCGACTTAATAAGCTATTCAAAATTTAATAATTACAAATACATTTCTGTTTATAGCAAATAATAAATTATACGTATACATTATATATATATATTAATTTTTTTGCATGAAAATAAGTTGAAATAATTAATCATTGGATATTATTACTATGCTATAATGACTGACTATAGTTAGTGCTTCTTTGTTATGTCTTGCTACTTATCTTAACACAATTTGTTCAAGTGGTTCAATGTTAATTACATCTGCATCTTAAATGTTAGTGAGTTTTTTAACATAATTAAAATGCATAATAATAGGCTTTTTCATTCATTTTTTTTATAGTTTATTCAGTTTTAATTCAAATGTTGGTCATTTCTGTTTGCTACCACAAGAAATTTATGCAAAGTGACTTACAAACAAAACCTGTTAACATCCAAGTTCCACTCTATTGACCAATTTACTATTTATAATTTAAAATTTTAACGCAGCCTCTGAAAATAACTTTTTTTTAGAATGCAAAGCAAATTATAATTATAGAATATAAATAATTAAGTTTAAATCATTTGTTGATTAAATTAAAATATACTTTTAAATAGGGTTTTTTTACATTGAACAATTCAAAACAAAACAACACTCTCCATAGTGATCATGTGATGTTTTTTTACATTGTTTAAAAATTATTAAATATTTATTTATATATGTTTATATAAATAACTGAGTGATTAATCACTCAGGATATCATGTGATGATTCAGAACAAGTAGCGCCAAGTTGAGTTTTATTCCAAGAACTTTTAAATTTTGACACCCCAGTCTACCACTGTGCTAAATAACGTAGGGCATTTTCACATAAATTAGTAATAAAATTTGTAGAAATTTACCAAATCGATGCATAAAATCTATATTTTGGTACAGAATTAATGATGATGATATGTATTTATTAAATGTTCTACCGATCCATAAATTAATAATTCTTGTAAAAAAGTGGAAACGAAAATAGACAAGTGTAACAATAAAAATAACGTATTCTATAAGAAATCAATATACATTTTTAATTTTAATGCTACTGCTAATTCTGAATATAGCTTGATATTTTATACAATTTTAAACGATCTTATATTAAACAAAAAAAACAACAACATTGATTTAAAAAAAAATAGACGTGTCAACAAAATATGTTTTTAAAACATCTGATTTTTTAAAAATATCTGTATTTCAAACTTGATACAGGAAATAAACAATCATGAAAATAATAACATAGATTTCATTATAGTCATTCAAACTATTACCATGACAATATTTAAACTTTTGCTAAATAATATCCTTTACATATTTTAATCTTTTTAAAATGACACTATAACATATTTTCACAATTATAAAAAGTTACATATTTTAAATCATTTACAAGATATATTATAATGAGTGATTGTGCTGAAAGTGACTAAAGAAGTCAATCCACATCTATTTTAACCATCGGAAGAATATGTAATATTGAAACACAAATATAACGTATATACATAACCTAGAAGTAATTTAAAGGAATTTGAACCCAGACTTTCAAGCTCCCTACAGTCATCTACTCTATCCAGTATAACTGACACACATGACCACATACAGGTGAAAAAGATAAATGATCTTCAATATACATATTTTATCCTGTATTCTGAGCCAGTACTTATCAGTTGGTCCATATCATCACCTCACACACATATATTTGATCAGTGCATGGTTTATATTAAGATGGAAAATCTACACACTTTAATGGACAAGCTTCAATCTCCTCCACTCTCCAACTCTTCAGCCAACCATATCACTGAAATTTGGATGATGGAATACTCGAAGTCCTTGATGATGCTAATATTATAGTCGTATCTATGTTGACTTTAAGTCAGCCTCACCCCTCATATCTTTTTCTCATGCATATTGTCATATGTACTAATTATTTTGGATAGAGTGGATGACTATAGGGAGCTTGAAAGTCTGTGTCCAAATTTCCTTTAATTACATCTAGGTTAAGTATATATATTATACTTGTGTTTTGATGTAACATATTCAGCTTGTATTCTGTCCATCCTTCTGCATATTTAAATAGACATATTAAGGTCTTATATATGAGGTGTCAGATTGACCCGAGGTCAACATGGGTATGTTATAATATTGGCATCATCAAGGGTTTGGAGCCTTTCATTATCAGATTTTAAGTGATATGGGTGGCTGAAGAGCTGAGAGTTGAGAGGATTAAAACCTTTCCATTAAAATGCGTAGATTTGCTATCTTTATATAATCTGTGCACTGATTATATATATATATGTGTGTGATGAACTGGACCAAATGATGAGTGCTGGTTCAATATGAAATATGTATATTGGAGATCATTATTTTTTTTCATATGTATATGATCATGTGTATTGATCATATTGGATAGAGTGAATGACTGTAGGAAGCTTGAAAGTCTGGGCTCAAATCCCCTTTAATTAATTCAGGAAAATAGTAAGTTAATAATTGAATTGAATTTTATTGTGAGGGATCAGGATTATTCAGCAGTTCAACATGTGGAGAAATAGAGATTATATAAATAATTGCATGTAAATAGCTTAATGAATATTACTAGAGTATTGAAACGATGTATTAGTTTAGGAAAAGATAAGATTGAATGAAGAATAGAACAATAAAAGATAAATTTTGGGGGAAAAAGCATGTTAATAATGAAACCATAGTTTAAAGGATTTAACTAAGATTATCGAAACAGCACTTTCTGGGGTTTATTTAGATTATAATTTAGTAATAATATTTCTGGGATTGATATAGATTATAATTTAGTAATGGTATAAATGAAATTAAATTTTAAGAAAGTAATATTATCTTACCATCTCCAATTCTCTATTCTTTAATTAAAAAAAAGATAGAGTCATTAATATTTTTATGGGGGGGGGGTAATATGAAATTTGTTACTTAATTTAGAAGGTTAAATAATACATTCAATTAAATGATGACAAATTTTCAAAGAAAATTTAAAGGATGATGTGGTACAGACAGTAATTATGACAAAAACAAAAGAGCAAAATCAGCCTTGTGTTAGCACAGAAATCATTAATAAATGATAGAGAGAAGAAAATGGTAAAATATTAAATAGATATTAATGAAAGAATGTACAAAAAACTTAATTTGAAACACTTCATGCTAGGCAAGTTAGGATTAGGGAAGAGTGCAGAGTATCAGAGGTATTTAAAAAAATATATTTTTTTATCGTAATAAAACATTTTGGATAAGGATAGCAGATCCTGATGATTAAAGAGTAAGTAAGACAATGCCAGTAAATGCATAGAATGTATAGAAATAATTTAATAAAACGAAGCCAAGAGATTTGAAATGCTATAGCTAAGATGAAAAATAGTAGGTGGAGAAAACTTATGAAACTCCATTTAATATACTACAGATTATGAAGGGATGTGTTGAAAAATTATTCAATATTTGTTATATAACTTAAATTTTAGAAAAGCACCCAGAATATTTTTTTATCACCATGACTCTGTTAGAGATAGAGAAATGTAGAATAATCATTATAATTTTTATATATTCATAGACATGTTTAGCCTATATATAATGGTTTAGATGGGAAATTCATGATTCAAGTAAAACTGGAATCCAAATTATCATATTAGCATTGTTAATTTATCCTAACAAACAGTAGTTTCTGATTTAAACATTTTAATTTGCTAATACAGTTAAACAAGTAAAACAGAAAACAGAAAATCAGTGTATTTCACAATGCATCTTTTATAGACAGTCTCTGGCAGCTTTTCAAATTATTATTTAGAAATTTATTCTTAAAAATAATATTTCAACTTTACAAATATAGAAAAAAAGTAAGAAATTAAAATGTGTAAATGGAACAATTAGCTTTTTGTTATTTTATAATTGATGATCAAAATGTACTTCAAACAGAATAATATTTACATGAACTCCATGTCTAAGCTGATAAAAATGTACTTTAAACAAAATAATATTTATATGAACTCCATTTCTAAAACATGAATGAATTTTTATTAAGAATACACAAAGTTGCTAAAATATATTTTAAAATGTTAATTCTATTTATAAGTGGAATATAAAATGGCAAAAACTAACAGCTCAAATGGATATGAGAGGTACTTGTTTTTTAGCCAAATACAACCCTCTTCATTATATTATAATTCTTTTCACTTATATAATGAACAAAAAAAAAACAAATTTTTTAAAATAAAAATACATTTAATTGCCATATTCTCATTAAAATATAAATATTTCACAAATATTTTGCAAAAAAAAAAATTTTTTTTTAAATATATAAACCAACTATGGAAAATATATGATTTTTTATTTTTAAAAAGAGAGTGCTTTCTAGAGTTCTTGCAAATGCTCTTGAGCCTGAAAAGAAGAAACTATCTAATATGCGGCATTATCAGCTTGGTTGTGCTGTTTTCTTTGTATAATACTGCCACCTTCAGATTATTTTTTAAATTAATAAATCAATGTACATTTTAATTCCAGTTTTTATTATCAAATAAATGCAAAACCAGCAAACAAATGCTATGGATAGATACAAGAGAATAAATTTAGGCTAAAGCAGCCAAAGTGCCATTAGTATATCCTCAGTGTACTGGAATATCAGTTGAAAATTTATTTGAAAATCAGTCCAATTTTAAAAGTTCCTTAAGTAAATGTAAAGAGAACAATAAGAAATACTTAAGAGTTTAATCACTTGAAATTGTCATTTAAATTTGAGATGAAAAATGAAAACTGAGTTTCAAACTGTTAATCCCATCAATCTACTCCTGCACTAAACCATATGAGGTAAAATAGCATTTGTTTTAAACTTTTAATATGGCTTTGAAAATATTGGATATAATATGACTCAAACACATTTATTCTATTAAAAGTAAGAATTGACTGAAAAGTTTTTTAATATTTTTACATTCGTAGTTAATATTTATCATTGTATATCCATGTAGATTGCAATATTTATAGCTTTATTATCACTCTTATCATTATACATTTAACAATTACTTCCTTGACCAAATTTTATTCATACTGACAAAATTATCCATACAAAGTATCATGAAAGACTTTGTCTAGTTAAACCTATAAGATTATGGAAAAATCTTGTCTACAGTCATAAACTAATTCTTTTGTTCAAATAGTTTTCATTATACATTGTAGTTTTAATTAACATTAAGTTCAGTAGTAATCCTGTGTGAGTTGTAGGAGAGTTGTGGACTCAGAAGCTAAAGATTCCAATTTGATTTCCAGCTGAGCCAGAAAAAAAGTCAGATATATTAAAGGAACATAACTACTATGCTAAGTTTAACCTTGTAGAATTGAAATGTAACTTGATTTTTTGAGAAACAGATTCTATATTATTTTTATTATTAGATCAGTAATAATTAAGTGAAATTTAAAATAATTTTGGCTGCTATTGATTTTTGGTTAATTTATATTTATTGATGTCAATATATCATGAAAAATCTGTGAATTCAGTAAGCTAATTTGTGTTTAATAATATATGTAATAAAATAGTATGTTAAACAGCAAGAGAAAGTTGTTTTATTATTATTTTGGATGACTTCACTTGTTTGGACACTTATTAACTTCAAAGAATCTATTTTAGATCAAGCTTTTAAAAATTTGCTTGTTCATCATATATGGTGTTTTGCAACACTGTTATCATTTCAATGTTTCACCACTAGTATATGCTTTGCAGTCCAGGAGCATCATGTGACATTTTACTAAGAATTTTTTTGTGTGTAATGTATTGTCATTCTTTTTTTATAATGCTGATAAATTATTATGTGGAAACAAAATTAACTTTGTTGCTCTCAAATAAGAGCTTGTTTCACTCAAATAAAAAAAAATTTAATATATGGAATAGCTTTTATTCATTTAAGTGCACTAAAAAGTAAAAAAAAATGTTCTTCACTTTCACAAATAAAAGTATTTCTGCAACAATTCACAATATAGATTTCCAAAAAATCATTTAAACTTACAAATAACGTTCATTTCTCATATCAATGCCAGTTTGTTCATTAAATAAAAAATGATATTTTTATTTGATTGGCTTTAATATGAGAAAGTGAGCAGTGTTTTTAAGTTTAAATGATTTTTTTGGGAATCTGCCTTGAGAATTATTGCAGTAATGCTTTTATTTGTGAAAGATGAAGAAAATTTATATTCTACTTTTTAAAAGATATATATATATATATATTATCAAAATCAGTTTTCAATAAATCATTCAGTTTTAAAGAATGCCCCTAGACACTGCTAGCATATAAACACCATTAGCATTAGAGTTATATATAAATTTAAACATTTAATTTTTTTAGTAATTTGTTAAAATGGGTTTGCAAACTATAAAAAAACAAACATATAAATCACCTGACCCAAAACTCTGGATTAATATACCATTTATTATCAACATCCACTTGAAATAGATGCCCTCTATCCCTCACCATATCAATAATTTGGAGAATAAAATTTGCAGTGATGACAAAGCACAATTAGTATATGCCTTAGATTGCCTATACTGCAATAGAAAAGACTCAAGCCAATTTAATATCAAGAGTTTCTCAACATGCTTATTTATATAGTAGAGCAAAAATGAATCTATCATACAGCTCAATGTTTTTGGAGCACAAAAGAGTTGCTGGCCAACTTTTTAAACCTGCATCTGCTAGGATTGTATGTCTCAAGAGTAACAACAAAAAGTGTAAGATTAAAGAGACTTGGCACAATTAATTCCACCCATACAAAAAACATACGAGCCAATCAATAATGTTCCCCTTGATAGACATTGATTGTTTAATCTAGCAACATAGGTGGCACTTTGCAATTACCTATTATACATGCAATCATGCAAATCTTTTGAACCCAGCCAAGTTAAATTTTTTATAATCAGAATTACAATCACATTCTGCTAATTATCTACCAATTATACTTTGAAACAGACATTGTGCATTGAAAGTTAACTCAGCAGATTAATAAACAAATTTATTTTATTCTCACATTGACTGTACTTATATATGTATCTAAAACATTGGAAACTATTTACTTTTGACTACTACCATTATACTTAAAAATGTTTAGAACTATATGCATTGTTATTTTTAATATCTTTGATTTATTGACAAATAGATGTTTTAATATTGTATAATTAATATGTAAATATATTTATTTATAAATGGGATTTAATATAGAAATAAATAATATAATTCTTTATAGCAGATTTAAGTGCCTATTTTATTTAAGAAATTTGAAAATTTTCATATTTAACACCAATTTTGAAAAAGCATTTATATTTATTGTTATTTGAGTATATGTATATGAACTGTATATGAACTATGACTTTCAACTTTTTTTAGTGTGTATTGAAGTTTCCTAATGTTGATTTAGTGCTTCCTGAAATTTACAGATTTAGAAAGATTCTCTGGAGCATTGTGAACTATATTTGATAATGGATATTTAGTATTAACCTTACTGAGAATAATTTTCTATATTTTCCACAGAAAGTCTTGCTCTGATAGTACTTGTCATGGTTAATCCTCTCACTTGATCAATAATTTTTATATTCATATACACAACTTTCACATTTGAAGTACATTTTTGATCAAGAAATGGAGATGTATGCAGAATTAATTTTTTTAATTTTTAGCAGGAATTACTTTTTTTCTGTCAATCATGTTTAATTCATTTTGTTTGTTTTTTTAATGCAATTTGACAAAAGAAAGAGAAAATATTATTTAAATTTTAATTATTGTTAATGTTTATTAATAATTTATTATATATATTAATAAATCTAATATATATATATTATAATTTTTTTAAAGTCTATAGTATAAAGATTTATTATATTATAAACAAAAAATAGAAAATATCCTTATTTTTTTATTTTTTATTAAAATGCTTTAAAACAATTTTTTAACTTTCTATTTTAATTTTGAATTATATAATTATAAAAATATTAAATAAATACATTGTATTTAACATTTATATTAAAAAATTAAATCTAAATATTTATTTTCAAACATACTCAAAAAAATTGCCTTTTTTTAAAAAAAAAGCTTTGCTGATTGAATTCCCCACCTAAAAGTGTAAAAATTTAAAATTTCTAGGAATTACTACTTATAAATATATTTAAAGTACTATAAAAAATAAAAATATATGCTATAAATATTTAAATAGTAAATCATGTAATGATTTATTAATATATTTATTATATCCTGTAATTATGTGATCATCTGTATTCTATACAAAAAATTATAATAAATACATATATATGTAATTTTATTTTTACAAAGTCTTTTTTCCATAGAATGTTGAATTGTAAAATCTTGGGAGGTAATTCAGTATTTTTTTTATTATACTATTTGTTTGATCTAACATGATCCAATAAATTTGTCTCATTAAATAATTTTATGAAAATTTATTTATTTATTTTTCTAGGAAATTGCTACTAATTTTTTAAAAAATAAAAGAATTTTCATTTAAGACTGCTAAGCATGCTTAAGTAAATCCTAATGTTCATCTGTTCTTTTATTTGAATGTGTGAGAAACAATCAATATTTCATTAATGAAACGATAAAAAATAGTTTTTGTATATGTGAGTTTCCATTTAAAATTAGACATTTTGTGGCATTCAATTGTGAAAAAAATAATTATGTTAGCATATCTATTATATTTAGTTCCAAAGTCTCTAACAAATGATTTAAATTAGCAGATAATAATCCACATTTTGTTTACATTACTGAATACCACTGTAACCTGTACATGTACACTATTTTTCAACATAAACATGCACACATATAGAAATATAGAAGCCTTTAAATACATAGTTGTACCTAACCATAATACAATTTAATTAAAAAGTTACATTGCATAAATAAACTGAGATTATAAATGAAAACGACTTTAAAAAAATAGAATACTGCAAAGAATATGTATAAGAATGTACTATAATTTTTTATTACTATAAAAATGAATTTTTTATTTTTTTAATTGTTTAATAAAGAGATACATTTTAAAATGAATGGCTGATTCCAAAATGTATTCTTTTGTTTTTAATTAAATTGACAATTATTTTTGCCTCTTACAGGAAGTATTTCATAAATTTTCTTTTGCTTGGTAAAATTGCTTTGAGCTTGATAACATATTGTAAATTCTATGGTTTATAGAGACTTTGGATGTTATCATATATATGTGTGTGTGTCTTTTATAAGTTTATAAAATAAAATAAAATGCATACCAAGTTCACAAAAAACAAACTAAAATTAGAACTAAATTTTCATATAGTTTGTTTGATAACTTCATTTTACTTAGTTTATCATAATTATAAATTTATTTAAACATACATTATTATATTAAGTAATATTTACTAAGGCTGTAATCTCAAAAATATGCACTTGAAAATGCAAAGGTAGAGACCTCTTCTAATTTATTATTATTTTTTTGCACATTTTTAGGTCAGTATCTATTGTATATAAAGTGAATCAGGTGTCAATTCAAAATTGTCAAGTCTTGACTGACTTTTTTAAAAGATAGAATCTCAATATATATATTTGTAATTTCTAATATCCTTTTAACCCTTTTTCCGCGTCCGACGAGGCTCCTCGTCGACATCTGAAATCACTCTAACTCAGCTCGTTTTCATACGAAAATTTTCGTTAAAGACGTATTGAATTCGTTTTTAAAAGCTCTGTACGATGGTGACATCTTCCGATTTATTTTACAAGTAAAAAATAGAAAAAAACGCATTTAAACCTAAACAAAGAAGGAACATTATTTGTGATTGGTTCTTAGCATGCTCTCAGCCGAAAAAGACATTCTGATTGGCTGGAAAGAACAAATAAACTGCCTGATCAAAGAAAATAAAGAAAAACGCTGAGATTTTCATTTCGAATATGATTTTAATTATTATAAAAGAATATTTTGAGAAATTAAAAATTATTTTCAGAGAGAATAATAAAAAAACAAAATTATTTTCGAAAAATATCGAAGATTTAAGTAAAAATATTGAAGATGTAGTAAAAAGAAATATTTACTTTTCTATAACGTAAAAGTCGATCTTTTTGTTTACATTATAACTTTTATGTTGCCGATAACGAATATTTTAGAATAAATAAACAGCAATTTATTTTTGAAAGAACTTTCGTTTCTTTTCATAACCTGAAAAATTAATTATATACTTTTTATAAACGTATCTGAGTTGAATTTAATATTATAGGCGAATATGTTTTAACAATAGGCTTTGTCTTCAATTTGTGAGTTGGCCAATTAAAAGATTTGATTTTTATCTGATACAACCAATGATAAAATTAGCGGTTAAATGGTTAATTGGCTATATGAATATCCCTCCCCTATTTTTATTGCATTTCAAAATTGGTTCAACAAATTTTAGTTTGCAATAAGATACTTTTGACACTGAACTACTATGTTTAATAAAATTGTACCTCCAATATTCATTGGTAAAAAGTATTAAGCTATCATTATCTAGAGCAGTGGTCTTCAACCATCGGGCTGCAGAAGTTTTCTGTCGGTCCGCAGCTAGACTGGCAAGAAAGTTTGTAATAACAAAATAATAAGATTTTAAACTTTTAATTAATATGAACAATTATTTTTTTTTTTCATCGCATTTTTTCCCCGATTAAAAAAAAAAAAAGAACAAAAACAAAATCTAATCAATCATACATAAATTAATTTATTTTTCTATTTATCACAGATGTTTATTGGGGGGGGGGGTAGAAAAAAGTTTTTTATTATACAAACTCTGGTTGTCTTTTGATAGCCAATCATGGATGCTTGTCAGCATTGTTAAACCAATAAAATGTAATGTGAGCTTTTTTGATCTCTTAAATTTTTTCTACTCTCTTTTTTAATATTTCATTTTTAGTGGGTTTTTTTGGCTATATGGCGATATTTTTTTTTTTGGCTTTAACTTTTATTTTGGAAATCAATTTTTATTATCTTTTTTAAAAATAAAACCAAAAAATAAGTTCTGTCTCTAACTTTTACAAAGTATTTCTCAATACACCCCCACCATCCCAAAATAAAGCAAAATCAAAACTTTTGACTTTTTCAAGTTTCAGGTTTTTTTTTTTGTTTAAAAATACGGCCACTTTTTTTTTAGCCTATAAGGAGATATCTTTTTTGCCTTTGCATGCCACTGATATACTAAAACTTTTATTTTTAAAACCAATTTTTATTACCTTTTTTAAAAATAAAAACAAACCAAAAATAACTGTTGTCTCAGTGAAGACAAAGTATTTCTCAACCCACTTCCCCTCAAAAAATTAAAATAAGATCTTTTTTGGCTTCAACTTTTATTTTTGAAATCAATTTTTATTATCTTTTTTTAAAAATAAAACCAAAAAATAAGTTCTGTCTCTAACTTTTACAAAGTATTTCTCAATACACCCCCACCACCCCAAAATAAAGTAAGATCAGAACTTTTGACTTTTTCAAGTTTCGTTTTCTTTTTTTTTTTGGCCTATTAAGGCAATATTTTTTTGGCTTTATTTGTATACCGCTAAAATACTAAAACTTTTATTTTTAAAACCAATTTCTGTTACCTTTTTAAAAAAATAAAAACAAACAAAAAATAACTTTGGTGTCCATCTTATGACAAAGTATTTCTCACCCCCCACCCCCCAAATAAAATAAGATCAAAACTTTTGACTTTTTCAACATTCAGGTGAATAACATTTTATTCTTGCATGTTTTAACAATGAAATAATAAACGTAAAATGCAAGCACATTAATGAGAATGATTGTTATTGTATATTTTCTGTAGCAGTATGACTGCGCAACTCAAGAAAGAGTGTTCAGCATGTGAAGGTAAGCAACACCATTACAATACACAGTAACTAGGGTGTTGTTTTGGACAGTTATAACAATTATGCTTATCTAAGGCTAAGCAGATTACATCTTTAAGAAAATTTATCTGTAAACTTTTGCCTGTCCGCGAAATCTTATCCTTATTTTTACTGGTCCGCAGGTGTAAAAAGGTTGAAGACCACTGATTTAGAGAGTAAAACAATGATGGAATAACATTCAAATCTTTATGTAAGTATAATTGGAACTTGGAAAAAAAAATCAGGTTTTATGCAAACAGGATAAAATCTGTCCAAACATGAACATGACAAACAATTCATTTTCATTACACATTAAAGGCCTTCTTTATTGTGAAAGAGATTGTTATTATCTACCTCTTTCTTATTATTTAATACTCAAATATCAATGTTATACCAAGATTAGCTGTCCTATTTATCATGTAGTAAGACCAATTAAGTCCTAGTTCTATTATTACAGTGAAATATATCTCATTATTTATAGAATAGACGTTTGAGGTGTCCTAGTTTTTTTGATATGAAGCCATCTGAATACATATATGCACACACATTTTATTTGTTTGTGTATTCAGTATTAAGATTTGCCTGCACACGCACTCAGATGTGTTATCCATTGTTTTATCTTGTTTTCTGTTAACTTTAACATTTTTAGATTTCTTAAATTCTATGCTAGGTTAATTAAAACACACACGCACACACACACACTTTGTAATTTTCTGTTTTCTTTAATTTTTATTATTTTTAATATTAAATTTTGACATTGGGCAAACTATTATTTTGGTTTATTTTATGTATTAGTTGATTCCATCCTATTCAGAAACACAACAATAAGGTCGTTTGATATTTTTATGTTCTTCTAACGCCTCAGGATGAGACAGCTCTCCAGTGTATTATCAAAGGTAGCTTTTCATTTTTACATTCATTTTTGTTTGCAAAGTTAGTCAAACCTTGATGACAGCTGTCATTTTTAAGAGGGTTGTAAGGAATTAGATATTGTTCACTAAACACTGATGCCTCCTGAACTTTTACCATATGGAACTTGGAAAATTTTTTTTTCCTAAAAAGTTATTTGCGAAAATAAAAAGGCAGAAAGAAGTTTTAATCAAAAATGTAAACCTAACATGCATTTATATATCTGCGCGGATGTGTTTATATGTCTGCACATCCAATATGAATTTGTGTTGATTATATAAACCAATTTGCGAAACATAAATATGTCCACATATATCATAACCTGGTTCTTTATTTGCATAACATCTTTCAGTGCTGTCTTTTAACTTCTTGTACAGCGAATTTGTCTCTTTGACAGATTTCAACTCCTTGACTAATTGGTCTAATCTGTCCTTAGATATACCCTCCCAATGTTTTAAATCATTATCACACGTGGTAAAACTGTTTTTGAGATCGTATTTATAATGCAAACAAGAGCTCCCTCTATCTTATTCAAATTCATGCAATCACCATAAAATATTTTGCAGACATTTCCATTCATTCTCTTTACATGTAAATGTGCTTTTACATTATGAAATTCAATATCGTAATCAGGATTTAACTGTATAGATTCAGACTCCAACACACACACATATAAGATTTTTAAATGAATATTTAATTACTCACTTTATGAATATAAATTAGAATAGCTTTGAATGAGACTACTTAAATATTTCTGTGGACTGGATATTTATTCTTATCATTTTCTAAATCTACCTATCTTTTATATAAGATCATGGGCCACTGATGGACTTTAATCCATCTTACTTACTCATGCTTTATGAGTAGAATATCTGCTATTTTTAATCACAACTGTGTTGCAATGGTGTTCCACTTTATTTTATTTGATTATACTAAATCTAGTAATGTCATTCAATTACTTTTTAAACATTCAGTTAAAGTGGTTCTTAAAAATATCCAAACTCAGAGATCTGTTTAATTAAAAATTGCACAAACTATTGTATTAGAAGGTTTTTGAAGTATTGTTGTTGATCCCCCCCCCTCCCCCAATGCTGAAAATTTAAGATGAGTTCTGGACCAGATGCAACTTACAAATTTTATAGATATAGGCAGGTTCAGGGTTAGCATTTTTTCCAGGAGAATAATCACAATCAACTAAATTAGCCATTTTGTTACTAGCTAGTAAATGGGTATCTAACTTTTATTAGCTGGAATATAAAGATTTTAAGTTAATTTGATGGATGTTGCTTTCATCATTGATAAATGCATTAATAAATGAACTGTTAAAGTCCTGATGGTGCATAACTCATGGCTTAATTTTTTTGTTTTTGAAGTTTACTATAAATCATTTACTGGAAGAGAAAAATTTGTAATAATTTTTGTAAATAATGATATATATATATAAATTATTTAGTTTTAGATTACAGACGCACAAGCTTAGTAAAAGTTATAAAATCTAAAAATATATTTAATCAATTGAATGCGGTTGTGATTTTAGAATTATATTTAGAAATATATGATACAAAATTATGTAATACTGAAATATAATTAAATAAATAGAATATTTACAAAAAAATTCACTATGGTAAAGGGTAAAATATTTTATTTATTCTGAATTAATCTATAAATAAAATCTTACTAAAATAAGTTGAGTAAAATATGTACGTTTTTCTGAATTAAATATATAATTATATTTTGTGCAGAGGCAGAAAGGAGTTGCTGTTGACTGGAAGTAGATTCTTGAATTCCTCATTTAGGCCTTAAAGTTACTGATCAGGGCAAATTTTTAATGTACACTCCATACATTCTTGTTATTACAATCGTGATAGATAAAACTAAATTATACCCCTTATTCTCAGAAAACTTCCACTCAATGCAGCAGTTGGTAGCCAGAGCTACAGGATTTTAGGAATCCCTATTTGTGGACTCAGGTTTCCATTCAATGATGATCTTTTATTTAGATATTTATAAGTACAGATCACTTTCAAGTGAAGGAAAATTTATGAATTGGAAGAAAAATTGTCTAATATTAAATTGTATATTATTGAACTTTGTGAAGTTTAAAAAATGTGAAGAGACAATTGATTTAAAAAGGATGTGAATTATACTACAAAGGCAAACATATTGGCAGCACAAGTGGAATGGGATTCATTACAATTAAAACATTGGAGAACAATATTGGGGAAATTGATGGAATATCAGATTAGTTTTTCAAATTAATGGAAGATAATGCAAGTTTATAATGCAATAAGTTCTCATGTGATAAAGAAGTAGAGGATTTTTACATAGAGATATACAAAACATTTTCATTAAGACTAAATAAACAACATTTTAAAATTTTCATAGGAGACATTAATGCTAGAATTAGTAAATGAATGAAAGATGAAAGTGCTATGTGTAAATTTGGTTATTGTGTTAGAGATGAGAAAGGATACAGGCTTATGAAGTTCATGCCAAAAGAAAAACTGTGTATTATGAATTCTTTTTTTTGAAAAAAATGTTAAATGGAAATGGACATGAAGGCATCCAAATGAAAGATATGGCATAATTTGATTATATTTTGATTAATAGAAAATATGTCTTTTCAATATTGTAATGTTCTTAATAGATTTAACAGAGATTTGATGAGTGAGAAGTAAAATACATGTTAATGCAAAACTAGAGAGATGGAAATTCGTAAGAAAAACAGTATCATCAGTTGATATTCCTAACCTTCAGAAATACTGTAGTGAATTAAATTAGAACTTGTCATTTTTTAAAAAATATTAGCAGATTTTGAAGATGGTTCAGAGATAACTGATTCTCCATTAAAAACTGCAAGAAAGATAGCTAGTACAAATAAGCAGCAGATTACCGGTAAATTTTCTTTTGAGACAAAAGAATGTATGCATGAAGAAAAGAAGAAATATGAATTTTTTTAATGATCATTTAAGAAGAATTTAATATGTAGAATTTTTTTAATATGATACAAAGCGTATGCCACACTTGAATGAAAAGCTATAAAGATACACAGAAATTATTACACGCTAAGCGCTTTCGAGGTCTTTTGCCTCATATTCATAGCGGTACTGTGAGCTGCAGAATGAAACAATAGAGCAGCTCACAGTACCGCTATGAATATGAGGCAAAAGACCTCGAAAGCGCTTAGCGTGTAATAATTTCTGTGTATCTTTATAGCTTCTCATTCAAGTGTGGCATACGCTTTGTTAATTTTGTATATTAAATTATCGAACGAGAAGTCTTAAAATCTTTAATACTTTAATATGATACAAAAAGGATTTAATAATGATATATAATCAACAATTGGCAAAGAAAGCTAAAGATGAGAATAACAAAGTATAAAACAATAAAGGAAAGTTGTTTCTGCAATATGAAGAAAAGATGGAACTATTGCTAAAAAAAAATAATCATGAAATATATGGAACAATTCCATAAAGATTTAAAGATCAAGAAAACAAAATATCTCCTGCAGTTATATTTTTTTAAATTATCCAGTATTTTAAATGAGATATGCAATTAAATCTATGAAGAAGAGAAAATCCCAGGAAATAATGGCATTACAAGTGATATCTTAAAAGTAGCAAGTTAATAGAAAAATTGTTGGTATGGTTATACACCAAATGTCTAAATTATAAAAATATATCAGATAATTGGAAACACTGCGGTAGTTTTTTTGATATTTAAGAAAAGCGATAAAGAAGATATTAGAAATTTCTTATCTATCAATTTTTTTATCAATTCTATACAAATTTTTTACCAAAATAATTACAACTTCCTTACAGCAACTTTGGATTTTAACCAACCAAAATACCAAACTGGATGTAAAAGTGAATTTAGCACTGGGGATCATTTCCAATTATTGAGAAATTTATAGAAAGGCACAGTGAACATGAATTATCATTATACTTTGGATTTATAGATTATGAAGAGGCTATAAATACTTCTACAATGATTAAACCATTTGATTATTAAGATATAAACTCAGGATATTATCATATTTTGAAGAATATCAAATGCAATAGACATGAATACATTACACAGTGATACTAATTAGATTAAAGTTATGAAGGATATATATATATTGTGCCCTTTTCTATAGGTCGGTAATAGTTCATAAAAGTCAATTACTAAAAATTTTAAATTTTAGAATATGTTCTTTTAATACATTAATTATAGTTTGTCGATTATATTTTTAAAGTACAATTTAAAGCCAAAGAAAATACGTGGTATATAAAATTATAGCGAATTATTTAAAAAGTAGTTAAGTAAAGCTTAAAATATTGTTGCATATGGTTGTAAAAGCTGGCCATATTAAATAACACAGCTATAAATATTAAAAGTATATTTAATAAATTCGATTTTAATAGTTTAAAAATTGTAGTAATAAATGATATATTTTAAATTTATAAAGTCATATTTAATAAGCAAAAATTAATATCGTACATTTTAAAAATAAACTTTATGATGGTGAGAATTGTATTTAATTCTATATTTTCTAAATTGTTCTTCCAAATTTTATAATTATATTATTAAATATAATAAGTGTATCAATTTTATTAGTCTAGGCAGAGAAATAGATTGAAAATCGTCTGTCAAAGTTATTAATCATGTGACTTGTATACTATATACTTTCACACACTGCTTGTTTGAATTAATAATAAAGTTTAAAATATTTTGAAATAGCATTATAGAATTGGATGTAATTATTACCTATCATAAAAGCAAATAATAATAAATATTAAGTTAACTATCGTATGTAATGTTTTAAGTAATGTAATACAGACGAATACAGATATAATAAAAATTAAATATTTTGTTTAAATAAAAATAGATAAATGGAATAAGTTATTAAGGTTATTTTAAAAGTTATTTTAAATGTTTAAATAATTTTAATAAAATAATAATTGATTCAAAAGTAATATTTTAAATAATATTTTAAGTTCATTACGTCATAATTTCTAATTTTGAAATTTAATTCTACTATAAACTAAACATATATAAATTTGTTCTCAAGCTAAAGTAAGAATTAACCAATAGGAATAGGTATTCTTACAGACTATAAATATGATTTGCACGGGGGTATAGGGGGAGATTAATAATGTATTGAAACCGGAGAAAGGTAAATTATAACTATCAAAAAGATAGTATTTTAAAATTTTTATTTTAGTCAATTTTTTTTTTGGTACTTTCTTATCGTTTATTTTGCAAAAACTAATTGATAATTTTAAAGAAATATTTTGCAGAAGGAAAGTTTAGAAAAAAATTATATATTTAGAAACTTCGTGGAAATGATTTTCTAATTTTTAAAGTACTTACCAGTCGTATTTTATCTAAAAGTTTAACCTAAACTTCGCAATAAAAATGGATATACTATGAAATAAAATGGATATAAGTTGTAATGCTGAAAAAATGTTTGGAATATTTATTGATACAGCTTTATTAATATTTCACCGAAGAACTGTTTTGGTACATAAAAAACCACAGCTCGGACATCATATGGAGTCTAATGAAAAAATTGGAGACGCATTATTATTTAGATAAGTTTATCCAAGATTTTTTTTTTTTTTTAAAAGTAGTAATAAGACAAATATATCTTATGAATCATTTATATAATATGATATTCAAAGGAGTAAAATGTTATATCCTTTCTGAAGGTGACATTTTATTTTTATTTTTTAAATATATAAAAATACCAAACGAAAGTTTAAATGTATTAAGAAGGAAACTTATATAAAAAAGTGAATATATAGTTGAATAAAAGATGGATCCATAAAAATACAAATAGTACTTAAAAGTTTATCAGATAACTAAACCTAAATTAGATGGAATATGCATGGATACGCAGGCAGAGAAAATACTTAAAAAAATTTTTTTACGGGATTAATTAATATTATGATTTAATAATTATCGTCCTAAATACTAAAACCAAGGATTATTTTCTATAAATTTTACTAAATGGATTAATAATTATTTTTATTTTAAACTTTAACGCACTTGGAGGAAAACATTTTTAAAAAACTCTAGAGAAAATAATAAACATTTTGGACTTATCAGGAACTATCGTCAAGAAAATATGTAATTATAGTTTTGATTCCTTTTATTTTGTTAACCTAGTTTAAATCTAAATTTTTTATAAGATTAGAAAAACATAAAAACATTAATTTATTAATATTAAAATTTTATAATATAACAATCTAATAATTTAGTTAAAAATATTTTAATATAAAGTGTATGGGTGTGAATTTTTTTATATCTGCAATGCTCAAGTGGATAAAGGAAGCCTACTGAACATGATGACTAGATAAAGGTTATTGGTAATAATAATAACTATTGATAATTTATAATGTATATATTTTTTTGTTTTCTTTAGATCATCCATAAATTGGAAGAATGAAGTGTAAAAGTTTTTTACTTATATGTACCGCATTTCATACAACATTTTAAAAAAACATTATGAGATAGGATTGATTTGAAAATATGCATACGACAATTTTTTTTTTTTTTATTAGTGATATAATCCAACATAACAAATAATTATGTGATTCTTTTAAAATTTTCATGTTATTGGATATTCAAATATTGTCTAAGTAGATTGTATATGATTAAACATACAGAGCAATGAAGTAAGCAACTTTTCTTATGGGATAGTAAGATTGTTTAACTATTAATGAATTTTATTTATTGTTTTGTGAATGCAGATAGTTATTTATCGATGTAAGATGTGGAAAATCTTGAGAAATAATGTTGAGATAATGGCTTGGAAGTACTTAGTGAATAGGAAATCAAGATGATGTTTTAAGAAATAGGATGTTGTAAGGAATGGAAATAATATTTAGTCTTTATGTGAATATCAGCATAGTTAACAAAGCCCTATGACTGATACACATTTTATTTGGACAGTGTTTATATTTCTTTAAATATTTGATGTTCTAATAAAGCTGAAGAAATAGCTTTAACATCGTCCCTGTATTAGAGGATATTAGGCAGGTAAATGTCATACCTCTTCACACTGTGCCATGATTTTGAGATATGTTAAGAGTAATACTCTAGCTTTCTTCCTTAATCCTATGCATCTGTTTTCACTATCTTTATTTCATGTAACTGCATCGTTTAGTAAGATATTTTAAAAGAAATGATAAATAATTTAGAACTAAGGTTATGCTATCGTTTTTTTTTGGATAAGATTAGTTTATTTGCTTATAAGGAGCAGAATATTATAACTTAAAATTGAAGATCCAAAGTATCCTAAGGAAAGAAAAGAATCATCGAATATATTTTGAATTTTATTTCGGAAATGAAATATAAACTTTTTTAAAATAAAGTATCTAAACAAAGATATTTTCTTTAAAGTGATAATAATTTTAAATGCTTTAGTATTTTTTTTTTTAAAAGAAAAATAAGTATTGCATATTTTTAAAATACAATACTACAAAATAAATTATGTAAACAATATGCATAGTATATTTTTTGTTTATTGATTAACAGAAATATATTGATGATTACACTTAAATAAGAATATTATGATTAGTAAACATTGTGTGATAAATACTAAAATCTAGTACTGAATTTTGGATAATATTTTGTGTAACATCTTTGACTTTGCAAGATGAAATTTTTTTTAATATTTGAGAAATCCATACTCATTATAAAATTTTGTATTCTATAGAATGTTTTTCTAAGTATGAATTTTTTTAAAATAAGATAGTTTAATAATATTAAGGATAAAATGCTGTTGCTAATAAAGTAGATAAATATATTTGTAATAAGTTAACCATAATGAGAAACCAAATAGTAACATTTTTTTAAAATTTTGTCCTAAATCTAAATAAAGATATAATTGAAATATAAATTTTTTTTTTTATATAACCCGGTAGATCAAACTGTAAAGTAAAAAAGTTAAGGATATCCACTGTAAATAGTGTAAATAAATTGTTTATTTATTTGTTGTTAGTAATAAACTTTGTTAAATTTTGTTATTTCAAAAATTTTGTGTCCGAGTTATTTATTTCTCCACATCGCTGCATGAAATCACGATATATGCATAATAACTGAAACAAATATATAATTTTGCACAAAAGATAAATAGAGAATTATTTTAAGAATTTTAAATATTTTATTGGTATTCATTATAATTAAATAATCATAATCTTACATTATTTTATTGGTTATAAATCAGTTATCACAATATTATATTAAATTATATGCTATCAGTTGCCACACATATTTTGTTTGTCAGATTATTAAAATGCTACCACGTATTTATTATATCATTACATGAAGATATAAGATCATATTATATTATTTCATTATTTTATTATGGTAATAAAATTATAGTAAAAGAAAAGATATACAGAATTAGTTAAACAATGAAGAATATTATTACTGTTATTTATTATTATTAGTTTCAGTGTAGTAGATTATGACATAAAATCCCTTCTCATATTTTACTACCATATTTTTATTAACTTAGAATAAACTTTATGAACCTGAGATTATTTTATTTGAGCTAGATTATTATTAAATAGAAGATTAAGATTTAATTATTAGTTTAATCTTAGTGAGTAGAAGTTATTAAAGTCGTAAGAATACTATGAGTTTGTTATTTGAAATAGTAATAAAGGGGGGATAGTGTTCTTATGCCATTGAGGTAGTATCCTGTGGGATATTGGCTCAATGTAATCTATCTTGTCACCTGTATTTTCACTTCAAGTCTCATGAAAATATTAAATATTTATTTAATTTATTTTTATAAACTGAACCTTATTCGTATTTTAAATTTGAGCTAGTGAAATATTTTAATTTTAATGCTGAATATTTTAGTTATTAATTATTAACTGAGATAGAACCCGTTTTATTTTATATCACATATTATCTGGAAGTGAGGATGAATGAGATTACAGGTCAGAATATATATATATGATAGGGAAATTCCATATCTTTTATCAGCAGTTTTTCAAGAATTATTATGTGGATTAAAATGGGAAGCTAAGAGAGGTAGAATAAATGGAGCTTACTTAAGTTATTTTGATTTAATTGATGATGTAATTGTTTTGCAAGTAATTGAACAGAAGTCCAGGGAGTGTTGCAAGAATTATTAGATTGAAGTAAGACTAAGGATAAATGCTATAAATACCTAAAATAATACTCACCAAATTATCAGAAGAAAATAAAAATTGATAAATTACTATTTAAAAGAAGTTGATAACTATAAATATCCTTGGTCAGTTTATTAGTACAGATGATGGATGAAATTAACCATAGAATTAAAGTTAGATAGAATGCTTTTGGATTAAGTAGAAATAATTTAATATTAAAAAGAAATATGCTTAACTGTTTGAAAAGAAGGGTTTTTAATAGGTGTTTTATCAGTTCTTAGTTATGAATCTCAGACATTGACACTTAACAGAAGAGCAATTCAAAGACTTCATATCATTGAATAGTAGGAGTAATTAAGAAATTGATATGAAAATTGGCTGAACAGTTAGAAGAGATGATTATTTATGGAATGTTGAAATTTGAAATTAGATTCTAAGTTATTGTTAATGATCCAGAAAAAAGAAACCAGCACGTGAGATGAAGGAAATAAGAAAGTTTGCTGTTGTGTTGTGAATGAGAAAAAACTTGGATCAGACTTGGAAAGATCTTCATACTGCAGTGGAATTGATAATGATTGAAAATAGTGATGATGATATTTGAAGCAAAGACAACTATCATAATAAACTTCATAGATGTTAATAATATCTAATTAAGTTCAATTCAAATTCATTTTCCAAGACAGACTAGTTAAATACTGATTTTTAATACTTTTATAAATGATGAAACTTTAATATTAGAAACATTATACTGTAAAATACTATATAATCATATTTAAATTAAAGGCATTTCAAATCATTGTAACTAATACATAAAATCTCATAATGGTAAGTCTTATTGCTATTCTGATAAAAGTGGATTCCACTTTTTACTATAGCTTTAATTCTTATATAGAAAACAACTGTGGGAATGAAATTCATTTCAATATAGATGTTACAATAGTTAATTAAATTCAACATAATTAACAAGGCAGAGTTACTAAGTATGCATTTTTAATAATGTTGTGGTTGGTCAAATTCTTTGTCAATATATAATAGTAGTAAATTTATAGCACAAATTATATAGATATATTTAAGAGTGAAGACCTTATTTAGTTACAGTAATTTGAAATGTTCTCACTATATTATGTTATATTATAATTATCACACTGTAAAGTTTCTGATATTACACATTGATGAAGATTATAATCATTGTGAATGTTATTAAAAATGAATAGTGATACTGCCTTGGAAGTTGATTTGATTTGAGTTAGTGTTATCTAGATTACCTTACTCTATGATAATTTAGGTTACAATCAAAAATGGAATGAATTTTTGTTAGCATAGACATTGTGATACTTTGTATGTTATTTAGTATTGGCAATTTGACATATTTTATCTCCAATAATATATATATATATATATATTGTATCTTAAATGGTAAAGGGTTTGATACTATATATACTGTATATAATTATGTACTTACTTTTTTTAAGTATGAATAAACTATGTAGATGCACTTTTTATATTAAATAACAGAATATATAAAAGTATATAAGAATATACTTATTTATTACTAATATTCATTTAACAAGCGATGCTTCTAATTCTTAATAACAGGATCAAAATCTGTTAATACATCTTATAGAAGTATGCACAATATAATTATTTATTACTTTACGTTCATTTAATATCTATACTCATGATTTCTAATAACATTTATTAGAATCTCTTAATATTGTTATATGTGTCAAGATTTTTAAATAATTAATTTTTTATTTAACAAAACTTAAAAGAAAAACGTGCGATGAATATTTTTAATAAGAGAAAGTTTTAAAAATACTCTCAAATACTGTACATATTTTTAATTTTTTGCAGTTTGTTTACATTTTTGAAATGCATTATTGAGTTACTTTTACACTATGTATTGAGTTACTCTTTCAATGCATATTAAATTTCTCAAGTGCATTTTAATCATGTTAAAACTTTATCTGAAGATACTTCAAGGTAACTAAGCAATGTTATAAAAACAATAACAATTAGTCATCTTTGATATTAGTTTGCCATTGTTTTTTTCCTATGGTTTGCCTTGGAATTTTACTATTTGAAACTGCACCATAATTTCTTAAGAACTCATTACATTATTAAGTTTGCAATTTATAATGCAAAAGTGCAATGCTATTAATGGGTACATTTAATTGCTTTAATTTAATTTAATATCTTATTAATTAATTGAAGTATGCATAGTTATTGATTTTTATATATTTATAAAAAGGGAATGATTATAATAATACAGGATAAAAATGGGGAAAAAACATTGAACCTTTTCTCCTTCATTCTATCTATGAAATATTAATTTTATTACATTGTAATATGTAAGACAGCAACAATATTTGTGTGTTTTATTTATCTAGAGTATGGATTTTTATAGTGATCACTAACTATTAAGAAATAAGGATTCTGTAGATGTTCCAACTAAGAGATAGATTTGTAAAGGCTTCTCTTATCATAGTTTACAATCAAGAAATTGGTTATTGCTTATATCATCTAATCTTTTTTTTTTCAGTAACTTTTAGTATAATAAAATATACAACAATTATGTCATCATCAGTTATCTGCCAAAGTCAGATTCCATATTCAAAACCTGATCACATCCTTCAAACCTTTTTTTCCTTACTCTTCTTGCTCTACATTTTTAAATACCAATAATTCTTTTTCTCTTTTACTGTCAAATAATTTCATTTTTCTTCTGTTTCCCTTTCTCATATTTTTTAGTCTTTTCCATTGCTTTTTTTTATTAATTTATTTTTTCCAAGTACATCTAATTTATATTTCTCTTTAAAAAAATCTTTTCCCCCTCACTGCTATTTTTATTGCTTCTATGTTTCTGATTTTATCTTTTCAACTTATTCATTTGATTCTCTTTCAAATGCTAAAGCTTCCAACTTTGTTTTTCTCATTATATTCTTCTAGTCATTTGTCCTTCTTCATCAAATGTCTATGAGTAAAACATCTTTTAGTAAGGAATACATTCTTATTATTTATTTCTCTTTTATCTTTGTTTATTTGCAAAATTATTATATTACTTCTATCATTACTTCCACTTTTTTGAAGTTATGATTTTATTAAATATTGTGAAAAATATAAATATTTAATGAAGTAATGTTTTGCTTTGTTTATTCTTTTATAGAACCATCTATTGTAGGTTTGTATAATCATTGACATTAAATGGTATTACCATTTTATCTATATCTCCAAACTAGTTTCTAATTTAAGAATTCTTCAATAAAGAACATTGACCTCATTGGAGTAAAGTAATCACAATTAATTACTACTTTTAAAAAACAATGTTGTCTAAATGTTTTGACAAGATTTCAAATTCAGCAGTCCTAGGTATGATGATTGCATTTATTAAAGATGAGAAAATGAAATCTGCTAAAAGTAATTCTGGTCAAAAACAATGTTTCTGGTACAATCAAATAATGTGAGAGATTATAGCTAACAAGCAGAAATCACACATCAAAACAAATGTCTGCAATATTTGACTTACATGTGATCACTTAAGTTCTAGAAACACAGTACATTATGAACTTTATAAGCATATGTATGGAAGATCTGCCATTTCAAAGACTAGTTTTTGATATGAATGCTATCACACCAAATTGGTGGTATAACATTGTGAGACCTGAAGAATGAATTCTCATTGTTATCATGTTTGATAAATTATTTACATTTTCTCAACTATTGGGAAGTTTTGTAATTGTCATTTTCCTAAATAAGTCTAGCATACTGATTGTTTTCTGCAAATTGTCAAGAGTCATGCTGAGTAAAATTGTCAAGATTTAGCCAGTCTCATTAATTTATTTACATGTTCCATTTTCACTCTGAATAGATACATTCATAGAATCAAACTCTGTAAATAGTTTATAGTTCAGATACTGTTTCCATGTAACATTATTATCTTTTAATATGATGTTTTAATACATGCAGCTGACAATTATCCAATAATAGTTTGGGAAAGTTCTAGTCATTTCACTTGTAATGTTTTTACATCTTCTAGTTAAGAATGTTTATTGAAAAATTTTGATGTTAGCTGTAAATTCCTCAGCTATATAGAATATTGTGTAATTTCATTCTGAATTTGAACCTTACTAATAAACAATTATATGATCATTTATCCATGAAATCACATGATATTTGAATATTGTAGTGGCGTAAAGTCATAATATTCAATTAACCAAACTGAGAATTTTATTATTTTCCTCAGCTGAAAATCAATCCAGGAATCATAAGATATTGAGTTTGTAGCTTTACCACAATTCTACACCATATGTTGCAAAATTTCTTCGATTTTACAAGTACACTACTGAAATTAATTGTTTTTTTAAGCTATATATTATTCTAGTCTGAACATAGTAAGTGCAAGTATATTCTCCCTATGAAGACTAAAAGAGAAAAAAAAACTTACTGCTATCTTGGAAAATTAAAATCGTCACTAATAAGCAGACAGATTATTAAATAGTTTATAGCTTTATTAGAATGAACTTATTAAATATTAATATTTCTTATCATTTTCATTTAAAAACTCATGCAACAATAAAATGAATAAATAATTTATTTGAAAGCAAATGTTATTCTTAAATTTATATACGAGTATTTGCATTTAAATGGCCAAACATTAAAAATGACATACATTTAATTTTTAAGTCTTAACTGCTTTAAATATTGTAGCACTAAAACGTATTTAAGTCATTCAGACATTTAATTTTAATAAATTATTCATTTGAAAATGATTTTACTTGTCTAAAAAAATGTTTAATAAATTTAAATTCTACTGTTAATTGTTTAAATTATTACATTAAAGAGAAAATGATTGGAATATGTAGAAATTAAATATTTTTATGAAGTGGATTTTAATTATTTTCCGCACACAATATATATATATATATTACACGTTAAATGCTGATCTAGAAAATGAAGTCATTTAAAAATAACCTAACGACTAGGTAGCAACTACAATATTGCAGCAAAACGTTGTTATGATTCACTTATTACTGGCTGAATGTTCGACAAGTACTTCTCCCATAGAGTTTTTATAATAATCATTATTAATCTTGTTATTTAAATCTTATTTATCTCTCTTAATCTTTTCTGTTTTCCTATGCTATTTGTATTAATATAATAGGCTGTTTTGCTGAAAAAGTGCTCAAATTTTTGTCCCATATTTCACCACATGTTCATCTAATTTTATTTATCTATTTTTTAAGAACGATTAGCAAAACTTGGATATATATATAATATTTTGTTTTTCTTTTTATAAAAGAAGTTGAAAAACAGCATATTATGATAGGACCTAAAGATTAAGTTTTATGATTTATAAATTAATATATACTTAGTGTAAAACTCATTTTTAACTTTTTTCCTTTATCTTTTCATTTTTTTTCTTCTGCTAATAGTATGGCTATGCTCAGTTACAAATAGCTTCTATTGATGGTTATTTATATTTTCAAATTAATAGATTTTTTTTTTTTTTGGCTTTTGTTTAGAGATTATATTTTTGCAGTTGGTGTTTTAGGTCTGGAGCAATCCATGTTATACTTTTTTTTTTTTAAAAAAAACATATTGATTTATTTCTTTTATGAACTTTCATTCTTTATTAACATTTCAACCTCCACCTTTCCCCATTTAATTGCAGAGCTTATGTAAATAGAAAAGGTTGTAAAAAAATCTTCATATCCAATTTTATATGTAAAGTAAGTAATCCATTCATATTGTATTCGATAGCCATCTGTAGTAACTATGAATAATAAATGGATCCTATATGGAAATGCCAACCAAATTATCTATATAGTTTTTGACAATGATAGCCAGTAAAGGATATTGCATTGCATATACATATTCAAGAGAATTTTAGAAAAATATCTCCAACGAAAAAAAAAACAAAATCCCATATTATGAAATGCAGTATATTTTTCTATATACAAAATTATTATTAATCTCAAATCTAGTTCTAATTCTTTAAATTTCAATAGGTTTTTTTTTTTTTGGGGGGGTGTGTGTGAGGGGATTATTTTTCTTGAGCAATTTTTTCTACCAATATCCACAAGTCACTTTTATTTCTCTTATAGTATACAATGTTATAACTGAAAGCATTAATAGGATAAAAATTCATTGCATATTTGTTTATGGACACTGAGCAAAAAGATTTATGTTAACTCTTCTATGAAGTCTATAGAAAGTTTGGAATGAGGTTCAATGCATCAAAATATAATAAAATGATTGTAGATGAAAACAGTTGGATAGAAAGCTTTAAATCAATTGAGTGATTTTAAGTATTTAAGAAATTACCTATCTGTTAATGAAAGAGCAATCCAGTTATTAAAATGTGTATTGCTTAGGCTAAGTATTAGGTTTTGATGAAATAGAATATTATTTGATAATATCTTAAAGTTAGAATTATGCTTTATTTGGGAGTTTAGATTTATGAGGAGCAGAGACTTAGATGCTTAAGGAAGGATAGGTTTAAACAAAAATTGGAAGATTTTAAGATGTCGATTTGGAAAAAATATGTAGGTTTTGCACTGATGATTTTTAGAGAGTAAACAAAAAGAAGTTGAGACAACTGTGAATAGCAAAGAGTTATGAAAATATGTTGCAAATGTCTGTGAAAGTCTAGAAGAAAAAAGAGAGATAGGAGGAGAAATTGATTGTTGACCAACTTGTTGATGTGTAGAATTTGCTTTTTGGCATATAACCAGTAACATTGATCAGAGAAATGGCCATTATATTGTTCAATCTCTGCATATCTATATATATAGTGAATCCCTAATTAATAATTTCTTTTTCTCATCTACATTTTTTACCACTTTTTAAATTAAACCAACATGTAAATATATCACACATTTTAAGTTAATGATATCTGTTTTGTATTAAGTGTGAGTATACTGGCTAACACACACACATATATATATACATAATATCACGTGTGTGTATAATTGTTAGCGAATAGCTTTAAATTCAAGAAATTGTAATCTCAATATATAAATATAAAATCAAGCTTTCGTTTCTGGTGGTGGGGTTTAGACATTCGAAGTTGTGATCTGACAATAAAAAGTTATCCTTTAAACACATGCATAATGAGAAAGAATATTGCGATATTTTTATAATAATTGATAGTTACAATATAATCGCTTTTAATGTAAGTATATTGCTATAGATCTGATATATAATTGGATATATGTATATGTTAATAATGTTTCTCCTCCCTTTTGATTTTTATTGAGTAGATGTATAAAAATAATATCTGAGATTTTTTTTTTTAAAAAATAAATAATATTTAAAGTTTTCTAAGTTTGTTTGATTTTGACTTTAATTACATTACATTTTTAATTATAGTTAAAGTGCCTAAGGGAATTTTTAAAGAGAATTCATAAACAACTTTACTCAAGTCGTAATTAGTTTGAATTTTTGAAATAACATCTGGCTTAAATTGATTAAAGTCATATCAGTATTTAGAGATTAAGAAAACATTTATATAGCTTTATTATTATAATATCTTTGCTTATTCAATCAATTATTATACTCTTTTAATTAAAATAAAACTAGGAAATGTTGATTTTTAAATTACCAATTTAAAAGACAGTTTTTATAACATAAACTTTTACAGAGTGTTAAATCTAGCAATTACTGATAAGAATCTATGTTATATTTGCCATATTTTACGGATAATATATTATTTGAATATTTTTTTATTTATCTGCGAATGTTAATGTTTACAAAATCAGATATTTGAAAAATCTTTAAAAGAGTGAGATAGAAAACAAATATTTGATATGCCTTGTGTTTTCTTTTAATTTGAAGCATGTGATAATTTTTCAGTAAAATGTTCTGACAGAGTATAATATAAGTCACAGATTAAAGAATTGTATATTTTTTAATTTGATTCTTTAATGTATTGTTCAATTTTTTAAGATTTACTGCATCTTTATGTTTTGGAAATTTTTGATCAATATAATTTTTACTGTATGGAGAGTTTTGTCTCTATGAAAATATAATTTTTGCTTATGCCAGCATACTTATAATAGTATAAAACTGTGAAATTGTCTTTAGGAACAAATGATATTTCACCGCCGCGTTAGAGAAGCACTAGACATAGTAATTCATTTGTGTATTTAGAATGCTTACCAGAATATTTGCGAGAGAAGAACTTTACACATCTTAATGGTTGAGAATCTCGCTTCAATTTCAATTAACATAAAATTTAAATTGATTGATTACTATATTGGCAGGAGTAAGTTTTAAAATATCAAAAACTTAAAGAATAAGTCGATCCATTCACTCCCTAATTCTTTAACACATGAGTGTTTTTAGTCATAACCTCAAGGGTTGAATGGTTTACTCCATTAGTTATATGTATAGTGAGATACAGTTAATTTAATATTTACAAAATAAGATCTTTACAAAATCAGAATCACTCTCCTTTCTTGTATAATTGACCACTAATTTAATCTAATTGATATTAATTCACTCTGTTTTTCTTCAATGTTGGCAGGAAAATTAAAAAAACAAGTGGGACCTCTCTATTCTTTACCCTATGCTAGTAGAATGATAGTGGTTTACTTCATTAAAACATATATACTGAGTTATGCTAATTTAATATTTCAAATGATTATATTTTACCATGTGAGTGATTATTTGTGTGTCTTTCTTTAGTAATGTTTAGTCATTTATTACAATCACCCTAATTCTGGGCTTTTATGTTGCAAGACATGAAGAATTGGATGTTTTTTAATCTTTTTTATTATGACTCAACATTCCTATTTATATCTTCTGCTTTTGTTCATTAGTAGAGTAGAAAACTCAAAAGCGAAAAGCTTCTGTACTTATTTTGAGCTGAGTTAAGTAAAAACCTTCAATAATCTTAGTTTAGTCAAGTAAATGGAATTATGATGTTCACATGCCACTTGGTGCTTAAATTTCATGACTTTATGAGAAATTTCCTCCTCCTTTTTCTTATTCTTATTACTATTACTACTACTGCTACTTTTATTATGATGATGATGATGATGTTGATTCAATAAAGGCTTTATTGATCTAAATAGATTACACAAGTTTACATCCAGAAAAATTCAAATTTAACATACAATGAGTAATACTGGAGTAAACATATGTCAAGGAATTTAGTTTGCACTTTATGATTAATAAACAATAACAATATAAAGAATAAAATAAAAAAAAATAAGCAAAGTGTTCAAAAGTTTGATGAGCTTATTTAGTTTTGCTCACATATATTTTGTCTTTTGAATGTTAGTTCTATGATAACTTTTCTTGCAGCATTTACAACATTGACACTTCCTTTAACAGTGACCAAGTTGCTGCATATAAGTGGGGTTGGTTATTATTCTATCTCTATTTTGAATGTGTAAAAATTTGTTGTTAAATGTAGCTTGGTGTCATCTAGTATTATTGCTGATTAAGAAAGTACACCTGATGCATCAGTACACATATAGTACAAATATGGACATCCTAATGCTAAGTATTGATTTGCTGAAAAGCAACAATTATGTGATTAATCATTGTACCTGGCTTTCTGTAGGTGTTCCACATCATCTGTCATACTTGGTTAAGTGCTACACATTGATAAATGATGTGGTCCAACATCTCTTCTGCTTGATGGCAGAGTCCACAAAAGGAGGTGATAGATATGTACATTCTCTTATAATAAAGAAAATGGGTTGTTGGCAAGGCAATGAGATTCATTTTTATGATAAAATTAAAGTATGCTCTAGAGCCCATTTTTTATATTCCTTGAATAGTCTCTTGTTGTTAATTCCTAGCATAGGTGATATAACATTGGCATGTGTTTGACTGTTCACTAAACCATAAATATCCCAGTAGGAATACTTATGCAAATACTGTTTTGGAATCTTGTTGTGTGATTTTGCATTGATATATAATGTTACTGAAAAAAGAACCTTTCGGAGGTGGTCTATTTGTTGGAGTAACCTTGACCAAGTGCTTAATTTTTGGACATTTGGCAAATATTGAGTTTCTTAACTTTTGTAGATGAAAAATGTTCAGGTTGTGCAAGCCATGTCTGTTCTTTATTAGGGGTTGGATAAGTTTTTTTGTGGAAATTGCTACAGTTTTTCTAGTCTAAAATAGCTTATTATATATGGTTTTAATTTTTGAGATAAATGCCTTTGAGAATGAAACAACTGGTACATAGTATGCTATTTTTGTTGTGATGAGCTGATTAATTAACTGTACTTTCAAATATAGTGAAAGATTTGTCTTGAATATGGGTCTATAATTTTTCTGGCTTCTTTAAGTTTATTTTAGATGCGGCATCTTATTCCTGTAATTCCCATATAAAATGGGAATGCAAGCAATGAGTTAGATTTTGATTTGTAAATTGATGTACATGGTTTACTGGTGTATAGTGACTAGGCTGGGTTTTGTCAGGTTAAACCTTGATTTATTTTTCTGTGAATATTCTTGCAGTATTTTTTGGAGTTGCCATATTTGTTTTTTTTGATGTTAAGAAGATGGTAGTATCATCCATGTAGGCAATGCATGCAGTGTGTTGTGTTGTGTCTGGTATCTCAATCCCAGTAAATGCCATCTATATGCTTTTAATGAAGAGGTTGATGTGAAATATAAATAATAATGAACTAAGAGGGGATCCTTGGGATGTAGATTGGGTGGGTGTGAAAGATGGTGAGTTTCTTCACTTTAAAGTTACATGGATCTCTGTGTTCAGAAGCAGTTTTACAATTATATATAGGTGTGTTCTAGGAATTTCTGTGTTTTTAAGCATTTCCAGAAGGGTAAGTATATTGACAGAGTGAAAAGCAGCTTCTATGTCAAGGTGCACAACAATGGATTCATATTTCTTCCATTGTTTTACTGTGGCTAGTATTTCATTCCAATATCAGCCTTTCAAGCTAATTGAGCATGTGCATTTGAGAGTGTTAAATAAATGAATACTCTCCTCTTCAATCCAAGATATAGCATTTATGCAGGAATAAAAAGAATCCCTCTTATTCCTACGACTCAAATTCTTTTATATGAGCAAATCTGAAGAACTTCTGAAGAGAGCGTGAGTAGATTCTCACTTTAAATTACTATTTACGATGTTTTTTGACTGAATGACGTCGGTGTAATTACTTAGAATTTACTAGACATCATTCTTACTGAAACTTAATTATGAGTAAATAAGTGCGCTAGATAAAATGTGGCTAGTATTGTTTTGAAGAATGAGGCTGCTTCTGTCATTGAAGAGTTTTTCTTTGCATATTGTGCTTCAGAGATAAGTGGCTTTATATATGGTTCAATTTGATCTTTAATGATTTTCTCAATAATTTTGATCAGCAAAGATCCCATAGATATTGGCTTAAGATCTGTAATGGGTGGAATAATTGCTTTCTTTTTATTATAAGTACTATGGCTATTGGATAGATGCCCTCCATGGGCTGAATTTGTTGTGCTAGATGATTTGCTAATTGACATAAGTATTCTGCTGTGAATTTACTTAGGTGCTTTAATATAAATAGAGGGATTCCAGGACTACCTCGGTGACAAGTGTTTTGAATACTATCTGGTTTATTGTGAATAGATCTGTCATGAATGGACTTTTTGTCTCTGGTGGGCCAAACAGATTATGTGGTCTGTTAAGTGGCTGTTTTTCTTGTTAAAAAATTGGCATAATCATATTGTGGCCTGCGTAGGTTCCATTATTTGTATATATTACCATCAGGACCTTTACATCTGGTTGGTTTCCAAGTGCCTACCTTATATAATCTCTTGTCCAAGTGTGAGGCCTGCTTAGGCATATCTTGCTTTTCTTTATCTTCAAATAGTTTTTGAGCTCATTGCATGCTTTATTGTATGCTTATGTAAACTTGAATATATACTTCTGGATGAAGTGTGATGGATTAATCATGATTATTCTCTGATGTTACTGATCTGCCATTGACAAAAATCTTGATGGTGGGGGTTGTTTCTTTGTTATATGGTTAATTTTAAATGACAGCATTCTCATAAATGCAAAATATTTCTGAACTGGATTTAAGATCATATCTTTGATTTGGAACTAGGTTTAAGATTATATCTTTGATTTGGTTTAGCATTATATATTGTAACGTTTATTTATATACGTTACAAATATATTGGCATTTGGTAAAAGCTAAAAAAGTAAATTTAGATTTTTTTTTGATTAGTATAATTTTTGTTAAAACGTGCAATGAAGGTTAAAATTGTCATTCTTATTTTTTTTTTATCTAATTGGAAAGAATAAATGACATACAGATTACTAATCCAGATAAATTAAAAGAATTCCAAAAGTATAAGCTAAAAGAAAAATATTTTAGCTAATTAAAGATGGAAGAATAATGCTAAAAAAAAAAAGAGAACTTTGTAACTTAAATTTAAGAGAGAGTGTATAAGATTATTATCTTATACGCTGATAAAAAGACAAAAGAGTGCACAGAAGTTCCAAAAATGGAGCGCGATATAAAAAGGAGATGACAACTTCAATCTGGGTCTTCTCTTTAACTTCTAGTTACGTCTCTGAAAGGTGGAGGTTTCCACGAGCATAACCTGTGACAAGAAATATACTTCTACACAGGTATGCCCCTTGCTGTACCAAGCTGTCACGCAAGCATGGAAACGGGACTTGTGAAGACCGCTTTTTGCAATAAAAGGGTCACTACAACCGTGCCTTTTCTCCAGCTATAGAACGGAACAATAATGGAAGACACTGGCAGGAGAGACCAATGGAAATTCTCATGATCTGGGATCCCATAAACCTACATGAACTTACCGGTAAGTTAAGAATAAATTTTCCTGATAGTGACTTAAAAGTTTGCAAACAATTATTTATCTAAGCTTAGACTACCATCCTGATATAGACTTTTCTTTTCGTATTCAAGGGACTTTCTAATAAAGAATTTTATACAAGATCTTGGGACATTATTAAATTGCTTTAATTGCTTAATCTAACTGTTTTTGTTAATCAATTCATTATCTGGATTAGTGTGTGTGTATTTTCCTGTTTAGTTAATTCGTAATTTAACTTATAAATATTTTTAGTTTGTTAGAATAAAAGAGATTTTACTTTTATCAACCTTTTCATTGTGCATTATTAATAATAGTTATTATTTTTTATTATTAAATCTATTAGTAGTTTAATAGGATTTAAAAATGTAATTTACCTTTGCCAATATGTTTGAATAAGCCCAGGAATAATAATCTTAAAAAAAAAATTAATTCTCGTTATGGTAGGAGGTAATACCGATTTGTTTAAAAGCATTTTTTCTATTTAGTTTACGAGTTACAATATGTTTGACGCAGTCTCAGTGGGTCTAACGACTCTGGCACCCTCAAGTAGAAATTAAAAACTGGTTCTGCTCACGATTGTACTCAGTAATAGTTCTAGGCCGAAGTTGATCAGGAAAAATAGCTGTGTTGAGAATAGAAAAATAACTTTCTTCTTTTTTGACATAGCTTGATCAACTCATGCGCAGTTTATATTAGCGTGTAAGAGGCCTAGCAAAATGAAAAACATTACAATATGTTTCAGAGAACAGAAATTCAGGGGTTGTTTCTGGGAGTAAAACTTTTATTGTTCTTGTAAAATGTGCTATTGGAATTTGAGTGCAGTCAGTTGTGACTATTTGACTCTGAGTGATCCAAAAAAATTGAGGGAGTAGGTGGTGGAGTATTGTGGAATAAAAGCACAGATCAATAACTGAAGAGAAGTGACTATTGTGGAATGAGATGACATTCTCTGGCAAAACACCCTGGCCATTCTTTAGTGGTATATTTATTCTATGAAGCCAGTGTTGTGTAAATTCTTGATATTTTGCATTACAATCTTCAATTAACACAATTAGATTTGCAGTAATGAATTAATGTTTGCAATTATGGTAACAATTTTTTATACTGTAAAGGCATATATACAAAAACCAGATTTATTGTCACGCTTTTTTGGTTGAAGATTGCAATTAATATTTAGTTCATATGAATGTGAATTATTTTGAAAGTTGTGTTTGGGCAATTTCTAGCAATTATGAAACTGGTGCCAGCTGAGGGAGAGGAAAAGTCTCTGGAGCATGCACAGGAACCTTTCCAGATTTTTGTTTCAAACATAACTAGCAAGTGTGGTTGTATATCCTTGATCCAGTGTTCTAACATTAATTTTTGAGGTTGAATTCAAACTCCTGATGTTAATTCCACATTTTTTATTTTCATTAAATCCAGATGTTGTTTTTTGTTGAGTTTTAAATGTTTGAGTTGATACTCATGCTTCATCCAATTTACTCTCATATTTCACTTCCAGCTTTTCATGTGTTTCCACCATAGGTGTGGGGTTGTGATCAGAAAAGTTATGTTTGAATTCTGTTATTTTGATTTTTTGGGGTCCTCTGTTTTTCTTTGGCAGGTGGCCTGACTTTCTCTTTTGTTCTGTGTTAGCTTGGGCAATGTGAGACATATTTGGGGTGATAGCTTCAATAATCTCCATTCTTGTGTTATTTTTAATTTTGAGTATTTGGTATGATATATATATATTTTCTTCATTACTATTATTCAGTGAATTTATTTGTTCTCTTACTAACTTTTTTCCATCAATATCTTTGCTAGGTTGTGCACTGTTTTTTCCTTGCTGCATCTTGAGGTTCTTGACTTTCTGTAAAAAAATTTTTTGGTGAGGGTTTGAGTTTTATTGGTTGTTTTTGTAGATAGGTCTAGGATTCCAGGTGCTGACAATGTGTGTAATCGGTTTATATTATTCCATTGCTGCTTAGCTGCAGGTTTTTTTATATTAATTCTTTCTTCTTTATTAGTTGCTTTTGTTGAATGTTTTGTATTCTTTGACTCCTGTTGCTGAGCTTCTCTTGGTTGATCTTCAATGCTCAGTTTGCTTTTCAGTTTTTTTCTAGTGTTGCAGTCAGTTGCTAAGTGCCTGGTTTCATTGTATGCAAAGCATCTCAGCCTTAATCTTTTTATATGAATGGTCAGTATTGCATTTTGGTCTACTGTCTGTGTGGGGGATATCTCTCAGGTTTATGCTGTTATTAAGCTTTATTTTGAAATGCAAATTGTTGCTGAAAAGTGAGATGGGGGGGGGTCAGATAATTAAATTTGTTTTATATAAATAGCTTTGCCAAATGTCAGAATTCTTAAAAATCATGTATGTTATATCTGAAATAAGTATTTTTAATTATACCATTACAGTAGTGTTGTAAGCTTTGATCCCCTATTATTAGCACATAACTTCCTAAAGTTTTTACCTGTGTTTGAAATCTTGTACACTGATGTTCATCGAAAAACTGAATTGAAACATATCGCTAGTTTGGATGCTCTCCAATACTAGAGACTGTATCCCAATTTGACTGCTAATACTAGTGATCTTGGCGAAAAATTTTTTTTAAAAGTGGCAAATAGTTTTTTAAGGATGGTGCTGTTGAAATTAACATTTATTTATTGTAATTCATCTTGATTCCATATTACTAAGAAGGGCTCTTCATTATTGTTGTCTATTAGGTTTAAATTATTTATGTTGGCTTGATTTACTTTCCTAAATCTTGCTGCCTGTGGTAGTGGTGGACTTTTTTCAATGCTGTGTGTCTGCTGGTCTATTTTTGTTACGTTCATGTAAATTTTGGCATTAGTCCGAGTATCCATTATATTGCTGTTTTAGCACGATTTATATCGTTCTCTTATTGTTGTTGTTATTATTATTATTATTATTATTATTATTATGATGATGATGATGATTCAATGATAAGTTTTATTTGTCTTAAAGGATTACTAGATTTTGCACAGCTTTGATTGCTGTGTTACATGTGCAATCCGTTGTTGTAGGTTCACATATATAAAAGCTGATTTATTGATTTATACAGGATTACAGGTATTTTTATATGCTGGATTACTTACATGGTTTTACATAGCTTGGACTGCTATGGCCACATGGGCGATCCATAGATATAGGTTTACATAAATAATTGCTGTGGTTTCATAGGCAATTCATAGATGTAGGTTTATGTAAGTAAAAGTTGATTTAGTAATTTATGCTGTGGATTAGTTACAAGGGTTTTACATAGCTTAGATTGTTGTGGTTACATGGATAATCTGTAGTTGTAGTTTTATCTATGTAAAAGTTGTTTTATTGGTTTATACAAGATGATATAAATTTTACATGGTCTGGATTGTTGTATCTACAGATTTAATCCAGGTTTATTTCTATAAGTGGTTGAGTTGCCTTGGTAACATAGGTGAGGACTAGAAATTTCCATCACAGTGTGGCAATTTATCTGTGAAGTCTGGCCTAGTGTGCGATCAATATCAGTATTTTTATTTTTTAGGGTATCTTCTTTGGGTGATCAGGCTTTCTCTTGGTTTCAATGGCAATGTGAGTTGGGAGGATATTGGTGTGGATGGGAGGCCTCTTGGGATTGCCATGTCTATTTTCTGGTGCATTTTAATAGATGAGTGTTACAGAGGAGTGGTGGTACAGCTATGTTAGAACTGGTATTAATATTATTATTGTTATTATTATTTATTTATTAGTATTTTTTAGTTAAAATATTTTTTTATATATCTCTTATCAATTGCTAAACTAAAATAAATAAATTGTTCATCGGAAATTATTGATTGAGTTTTAGTTCAGGTCTTTTTAGCTCTTTAGTTAAGCATTTTACCATGCCTACACAATACTCAATTTGTTACCACTAAAAATTCTAAATGATTTATATTTCATTATTATATTTATGCATTTTTTCCACATTTAATATATGTATACTATAAATGTGTTTCCTTTATATCTATCTTCTAAAATAGTTTAATTAAATAAATACATGTTCATAAATTTTTTTTAAATATTGAATAGTTAATAAAGTAAAAATATACATACTGCTTAGAAAACTTTATTGATAAAAAAGAACAATGACAAACAATGGAATGTGCCTTTGAGAAGCCTGAAAGAGCAAATCCATGATAGATCATTCAGGAGAAATTGTATTTGTACAATTGATCACAAGGAGGCACTGCCAGATGAGCAACACTTAATACTACCATTATTTCTATTTATATAATAAAATAATTAATGCAGCTGAAATATATCTATAACCATGAAATCTTCTAGGTTTGAGAATATTTCTTCAGACTTATTTTTTACAGTGTCATATATATGTATATTTCATTGTTATAATATAGATATATACTATTCTCTTTTTGCTATGAAATGAGACTATTGGAAGCAATTTATATCATGATAGATTGCTTGTACATCATTCAAATTTATGATCAACACATATAAATGGAAAATCAAATTATTGTTTGTGCGTGAATGTTCAGGTGTTTCAAGTCTCTATCTAGGTCAGCTGACAAATGGAGTTTGTTCTGTGAAATATGTCTATAGAAAGAGAGATTGATTTGGGATATTTTATACTAATGCTAGTTCATAATTCATTGCAGACTTAGGAAAAGTGAATAGCAAATTTAGAGATTTTCTTCATAAAATTCAAAATGTTAATCTTTTTGTGGGATGGTGGAATTTTATGATTTTTTAAATGATACTATTATTGTTTGTTATAATACAAATCTTGAATCATAATCTCTTCAATATACAAAATATTAATTTATAAAAATAAATATTAGCTATAGCCATTTTATAGCATGCCTGCCATTCAGAATAGCATTTTACAGTAAAAGTATTAAAAAAAAAAATCCACTAGACATACAACATATAGCATATATATATATATATATATATATATATATATATATATATATTGTAGAGCTTATGTGAAAAATATATTGATAAAAACAAAAAGCTGAAAGTACATAGATAATATATATTTAAGAGAATGGGCTAAGATCAGTCATGATTAACTGTGCAGATAAAGTGATCTTTATCCTATAGCATTATCTAAATGTTATAGCAAAGCTGTTGAAAGAGATGCAACTGGGTATGCAGATCAGTGACCCATCCACACACTAACTAGCATGAGGAAACATTCTTTATAAGGGACAATCTTATTTAAGATGTCATGATAGATTGTTGTACCTGTAAAGCCAATTTAAACTTAGAACCAATTAAATATTCAAGTTATTATTATGGAAAATTTAAAATCTTGTAGCTAATAAATAGTAAAAGTTGCCTGCAATTGCGATAATGCATTTAAGAGAAGGAAGGAGAAGAAATCATTATCTTAGAAGGCTGGCCATGATTTCTTGTAATAGCTTATTTTTTTAAAGAATTTATTAAAACCTAAGAAATAATGAAATTAGTATTCTCTAGATTAGAGAGAAGAAACATTTCAATTTTTCATTGTGATTCAAAATATGAATTGAACTAAGCATTGGAAATGAAAACTGATTTAGTGGTGTTTCACGTTTTTTTTTTAATTTGAAGCAAATTATTTAAGTCACTAAGGTTTAATTTTTATATTTAATAAATTATTATTTCTCATTTTGGTCTAAAGTTACAGCTCCAAATGATGCAATATTTATTGACAGATTTGTTTATTTTGAAATTATAGTAGTTTTATAATGTGAACCATATGAAGTAAAAAAGCATATTGAAATTTTACTCAATGATATGATAAATTTAATAAAAATATTTTTAATAATATTTGAATGGCCATATTAAATTTTTGTATTATATTAAGTATGCAGGAAAAGAAATTGTATATTACCAGTATCTTTTAAAGCCAACTTTATACTTATGGAATCAGCCTGTAAACCTTCACCTTCCTTAAAAATCATTTAAAGTTTCCTCAGATAAAGTGATGTTGTTCTGTAACTTTAAATCATATTATTAACATTATCCTAAGTGATACTAACCTGTGGCTTTTTTAAAAAAGTAGATTTTTAATGTAATGCTTTTATTGATTTTAAAATTGAAAAAAAAAAAAAAAATGAAGAAGTCACCATCTTACAAACTGTGGCTACCATCATAAGAATTTTCCTATGTTCTTTTGGCAGAAGAAAATGCCCAGATGTTTGGATTCTTCTAGAATAGTTTTCACATGAAGATTTTGAAATATAATGAAAATGATTTTTCCTTGTTTATAAAATATTTTTGATTATTTTTTTATTTTAATTGGTTGAGTATTATAAAGAAATACAGAGATAAATTTTCAATTTATTTATTTATGTTTTGTTTTTAGAAATAGTAGTTAATAAGTTTGACTGTAATATAAAGAAAATATCTGTTGTGTTATTGTCTGTTAAAATTGTCTTGGTTTTAAAATCTTTTAAAGTATTGTAATTTCAGAAAATATCAGATTTTAAAGAGAATTTGAAAGAATTATCATAAATCTACCTTTGTTCATTTGCATTAAAAAAACAATGTAAAATAAGAATGAATTCATTAATTTTTAACATGATTGTTTAAATAAATATCTGTAATAATGTTTATGGCATATTGTTGTATTCACAGGTCAGTTTTTACATATTTAAAGTGATCAAATGTGATTTTTCAAAATATTATTTACTTGCAAAATTAAATTAAAAGAAAATAAAGTCCTATTTATTGAGTTTTAACATAAAATAAAGATTTTATAAAAACAAAAGGTTGAGCATTTCCAAAAACCCTTGCCATATGGAACAGGAGAAACTGTCAGAATGCACAAGGGTTAATAATTAATTTCCATGAGGAAAAAGAAAACATAAGCTATTACTAATATTTTGAACTTTTGTCATACCATAGTGGTAAACAATAGCATAATTATTTATTATTGTATCCATTTCATTCATTTAACTTCTTCCACATAATAAAAAACATTTCAAATGTGAGAAAATGTTATCAGAATACAGCATTTGCGAATTAGTAGTTTTGTAAAATTTAAAGGCAATTAAAGTAAATACATGCATAATTTTGTTATTTATGGAAAAAAATGTATATATAAATGCTTGATTTGATAATTTTTTATGAAAAAAAAAATTGACAACATTTATAAAATATTAAAATATTATATAAAAAAGATGTAATTTTTAAATGGAAGTAATTCTTTTCTTATATACAAGTACTACAATCCCAAAGGATTACTATTTTTATTGTACCTTTTGAAATATTCAGGAATTATCAAATAGTTGCATTCCCACATACACCTTCCCTTTTATATATATATATATTTATTAAGATTATCTACATTGTTATTGGCCAAATGTTAGTACATCCAGACTATAGGTTAAGAAAATAATTATATTAATTTTAATCATTCATCTAATAACTGGTTAACATAAAGTGATATTATGAATATGGATTTAATATATGTAAGTTTATGACCCTTATTTTCTTTAGGATATATTTTTCTTTTTCTGGTATAATTGCTTTCGAAAATGATGCTTCAGAGCTTCAGAAAATGTTGCACAAGTTATCAGATGAAAGTAAAAAAAGTAGGACTAAAGATAAACATTAAAATAACTAAAATAATGTTTAATGGATTTTCCCAAATTAACAAAACAAAGATTGATAATGATGAGTTTGAAGTTATAAATATCTTTGTTAGATTATTACTACTGATGGATACATAATGGCTGAAATTAATCATAGAATTAAAATTGGATCGAGTTCTTTTGGAAGAAATAACTTAATATTAAAAGAAAATACACCTCCATGTCTGAAAAGCAAGTTTTTTTAACAATTGTGTTTTGTAATTTTTACTTCTGGAGCTGATACTTGGATATTTAACAGAAGGGCTGCACAGAGACTTCATATTCAGAAGTTAACAAGAAAGGATCAAAATGAAATATGTGGATGAGAGAACAAACAGGTATTACTGACTTCATTAAAAAAATTGAGACTGAAATAGAGCTGATATGGACACATTTCTAGAACAGATGATAATATATGAACAGTTGAGATCTGAGGATTCCAAAAAATTGAAAAATACTTAGAAAGAGACCATCTGTGAAATGGATGAAATAAGAAAATTTACTGATGTGATGTGGAGAAGGGAGGCTAGAAATAGGAGATATTGGATTAAACTTAAAGAGTCCTTCATCCTGAAGTGGCTCAATAATGGTTGAAAATGATAATGAGTTTAACATGGATGTTTACTGTTAGGCTGCCTTTCTCCACAAGAAAGAAAACAGAAAATGCCTTCTTCTCTATATCTCCATGGTTTCTTTTAATGGTTTTCTATTAATTTCCTTTTTGTCCTTAAGTATTTTTTTTTTGCAAAATTTTAATCTTTTTATATTGTAGAAACATTTTAAAAGTCCTCTATCATTTTTAATTGTAAAGGAATTTTTGCTTGGACAATTTCAAATAATCTTTCAAAACGATTGTAAAACTTAAATTTCTGAGTTTTACTGATATTAGGATTCTCTTAAACACTCAGTACTCAATAACCATTGAATATGGAAATCAATGGGATAAGAAATAATTCACCAGATTCTTGTCTCAGTTATGTACATGCCTTTACTTAATCTTCAGATGCATTGGTATACTCTGTAATAACCAATAAGTGAATGTTTATCAAATTAGGTCTATGTTTACCAAAAAGGAAATATGTAATTTGTAAATCCAGTGGATTCATTTATCAATCAATTTACGTAAATAACAACTTGGGTTTTTTTCTCTTCCTAATTCAGAATCTATGATTGCTTTCCATGTATACTTGTATTAAGCCATCTAATTTCTTTATTGAAATTTGATTTAGAGTTCATCAACATATTGAAATCTGTCCCTTTTATTGTAAAAATAATATTTGGACAATTCTGTACATTACAAGGCACAATCTTTTCAATATTTTTTATAATAACATTATTCATTTGTTTAATTAAATTATCACCAATAGCATCAATGTGCTCCATTGACTTTACTGTTTTTATAAATATTTTTTTGCATTACCTTTTTTTTTTACAATATTGTTTCATTCTATAACATTTAATTGAGTATTTCTGCTTCATTACTAGTATTACTTAATGGTAGTACACTGGCATCATACATCAGCACTTCTTTTGAGTAGGAAACTCAGATTACATATAGTTTTTCCAAGTTCTCTAGCTGAAATCCTGAACTCTTCATCTTGATATTTAACATATGTTAGAGCTCCTTGTTGATGTCCTATATGATTTTAAATTTGTAACTAACAGAAAATTAGAATATGTTGAAAAACACTGTATAGATTATTTAAAATAAAAACAGTTTTTATCTTTATTTTAAAAAAATGATGCTTCATATTTTATTAAACTTTAACAGTTGAAGAATTTTAGTCAGTATTACATTGCAAAATATATATGCACAGCTAGGGCTGACCTTAGGAATTTTGCCACCTAATGCAATAGTATATTTGGCCATTTCTTCCACTTTAAAAAAACCTTTTTAAATAGTATCTTAAAAACCATGATGATAATCCTGGTTTTTATATGTCTGATCACAAATTATAAATAGAAATATTAACTAATGAAAATTCATAGTTTTGTTGAAAAGTGATCATAAACTATATTTTTTTATAGAAGGGGAGGGGGGTAATTAAAAGAAAATAATGCATAATTATTAAATTAAATGCAACTGATCAGTTTTCAGATATTTATGCAAAGTCCCATTTTGTTTCTAAATATCGTATTCTTTTTTTATTTATGTTATTCTGCACCTGATATATATATATTTAATCACACATACTGGAATGTTAAAATTATTTTAAAAATTAAAATCCTAGCAATTATATCAACAAAAAATATTATTAACAATCACTGTGCAACTAATGTTATTTATATATTTTGATTTTGATTCTGTTTCTTTAATTAATTGATTTACTCTTAATCATTTGTTTTATTACATGGATTCTGTGTCCATTTTGATCTCCGAAAATATAAAAAAGTCAATTTTTTATAAATAGATTAATCAACAAATGTTTTTCAATAAAATTTTTTGAAGAAAGATCTTACAAAAATATATAACTACAAATATTTGAGGAAAAGGCAGCATTCACATTAGAAATAGTATGGAAGTTACTTTAGACCTGCTTTGAATGTAAGGTCAGAATCAACTCACAGCCAACAATGAAATTGGAAATAAATGCTGAGATAGATCATGATCTGCTGTTACCACATCATCTGCTATTAACAGTGAGGAATATGATATTAAAAGCACCATAATTATTATATTCATTCTATAAGTTGATTTTGCACATGAGCTTATAACAAAGTATTAAATTAATGATAAATTTCTGATGAAATATTGTCAGATTAATAAGAATAGTCTTGATTTAAAACGTTTAATAATTTCTAATACTTCTAATTCAAGTACAGTATTTACAAATAGACACAATAATTAATTAAAAAGATAACAAGACAACCTGTATTGTTTAAAAATTAAATATGATGCTATTTAGATATTGTTTCAACTTGCTGTTAAGTTATACATAACCATATAAGAAAGCCTAATCTGTCCTGCTTTAATTCCTAGTTCCTAAGCTGCTGTATGTACTTCCAAGGAAAGAATTCCTGGATTGCCTTCCAAGATGATGGTTTAACTGCTTCATGCTTGAAAAGCTTATTGCACAAACAATTTTCCAAAGAAGAAAAAGAGAACTTATTATGATCATAGCTTTTATACTGTTGATTTCTTTTATTCTTTAGAGTCATAAAAATACCGACTTTTCTATATAAGATGGAAGGAGGATGTTTAAAGGGTAAGATGGATTAAAGATTCTCATCTTTTTCCGACATCATCAAAACTTAGTAAATCTAATTTTAATTAGTCTTATTTTTTAGTAACAAGTTATTATTTCTTAATTTTCAACTGTCATGGATTTCTAATGAATTTATTTTTTAAATGCCAATTATTTACATTTAACAGATCATTTAAAATTTACTATCTAAAAATAATTTTTGCTCAATTATTTATTTTAGTATACGGAACCATAATTTTAAATGATTATAATTTTTATTATGTAAAATTTTAACTAATGACATTTTGAAGCCTGGTTTCATCATTGAAGGAATAAATAACTTATTTATAATTTATTTTTCATATATTTGATGCCCTCTCCTTTTTCAAAACGTGCTGCATGCACGGGTTACACACTCATTATAGCTGCTCTTGCACAAATCAAAATAATGTTACAAAATCTAATAAAAATAGAAGTCCCACTTAAGATAATCAAGCCTCCATAATTTGAAATCAAACAGTAATAACATTAGTAGACGTTTTTTTTAAAAATCTCAACTTTTAATATGCCATTTTGTCAGTGTGAATAGTAAATACATTTTTTATTTAAAATTTTATCATTTTTTTAATCAATGTATAATTTCTTATGAACATTTAAATTTAATTTTATATTCATCACAGTTTGAAACCTCATCCAGTTACTGTCGAATTTTTTTTATATATAACTGGGTTTATTATTGCATTTATAGAATTTTCATATATTGTATAAATTTAGTTTATAAAAGAATAGTTTTTAGTTAAAGACAAAATGATCGAAATAACAAATAAATATATATAAAAAAACAATAAACTAATAGGGATTAAAGAACAGTGACTACTTTTTTTTTTTAGTACTAACGATGATGCAATTATTTCACTGCCTATCAAATCATTGACATTGGAATATTTTGCAATAAAATAATTTATTAAATTGTTACATTTTCATTTATCATTGTCAAACTTCCTCCACTCACAACTTTGACGCCATCTATTTCAGATAAATACACTTAATGATTATTATTAATCATTTTCGAAACTAGAGATTATCTCTACCACAGATATAAACTTTAAACCTCAGTTAATTAATTTATCTGATTTTTTTTTTTTAAAATTTACACACACGGAGTTATTCACCTTCTCTGCCCCGTATGTAATATCTTTATAGATATAATAAACATCTCCATACTTCCCCATTCTTTTTAAATACATATAAATAAAGATATAATAAAAGACAAATGACCCCCAAGATGCATTTCGTGCTGAACCAGCACTCATCAGTTGGCCCAGGTCACAATCTCTCATATACATCTTTATTATATGCAAAGTATTTATCAAGAGTAAATTGTTACATTTTCATTTACCATTGTCAAACTTCCTCTACTCACAACTTTGACGCCATCCATTTCAGATAAATACATTTAATGATTATTACTAATCATTACATACAGGACAGAGAAAGGTGAATAACTCCGTGTGTGTAAATTTTTTTTTTTTTTTAAAAAAAAAAATCAGATATATTAATCTTTAACTGAGGTTTAAAGTTTATATCTGTGCTAGAGATAATCTCTAGTTTCGAAAATGATGAGTAATAATCATTAAGTGTATTTATCTGAAATGGATGGCGTCAAAGTTGTGAGTGGATGAAGTTTGAGAATGGTATGAAAATGTAACAATTTACTCTTGATAAATACTTTGCATATAATAAAGATGTATATGAGAGATTGTGACCTGGGCCAACTGATGAGTGCTGGTTCAGCACGAAATGCATCTTGGGGGGCATTTGTCTTTTATTATATCTTTATTTATATGTATTTAAAAAGAATAGGGAAGTATGGAGATGTTTATTATATCTATAAAATGATTTACTACTACACATCCTATTTCATCGACCCAAGACATATGGTTTGAGATACCTTTAAAATTAATTTATTCCATATAATTTTGCATGTTAATTGATTTTTTAAAATTATATTTAAGGCTATTTGTCAAATATGAAAAGGAGTCAGGTATGGGACATTAAGGTATTAGTTCTCACTTCACATACTTAGATTTCTACATTTTGTGAAGCATTTAGTTAAGAAACAAAGTGGTTTAACAGCATTTGAAAAAATGCTGTGATTTCAGCTTTGTCTGATAGAGGATTAGTTGTGATTTTGATGACTATACTGGTATTATATTCATCTAGTTTCTCATCTGACTAATGATAACTATGCATAGTGTCACCTTGCACAAAACAGTAATTGTTTGTAGTTTTTGAGTTGTAGTTTTATTTAATTCACCATTTGATTTTGTTACTTTGCTTCCATTGGTTATTTATTAGTCAGATGTGCAGACATTTTTTGTAAATAGGTGTGATTTTTTCTCATTCTATTTTCAATAAATACTTATATATATATATATATATATATTTAAATTATAAGTGAAATAATGCTTAATACTAAATGGGATAATTATGTAATTACAAACCAACCAGTAACCACCTAAACATTCTCAATAAAGATAGGAATCAATATTTCTCACTGCTGTCAAGGCAACCTTCTTACCTTTTAATCCAGGTCCATTGAATGTATATGGACATTTAAAGATTGCAACTTGACCACAGAGAATGAAATATTGATACAATGAAGTTTAAATAAACCTATTTTAAACATGAAATAAACATGTCCATGTAATGCAGATTAATAAATAGTCAATTATAACATTACAAACTGCAATACTTTTAAATTGCTCGTGTATTATTTAAATAATAAGTGAAAGAGGTTTATTTAAACTTCATTGTATCAATATTTCATTCTCTGTGGTCAAGTTGCAATCTTTAAGTGTCTATATATTTTCAATGGACTATTAGTAAGAGTGGATTTCCATTCTTACTATTAAAAGGTGAGAAGGTTGCCTTGACAGCAGTGAGAAATATTGATTCCTATCTTTATTGTGAATGTTTAGGTGGTTACTGGTTGGTTTCTAATTACATAATTATCCCATTTAGCTTTAGCATTATTTCATTTATTATTTAAATAATACATGAGCAAATTAAAAGTATTGCAGTTTGTAATGTTATAATTGACTATTTATTTGTCTGCTTACATGGACATGTTTATTTCATGTTTAAAAGGTGTTTATTTAAACTTCATTGTATCAATATATCATTCTCTGTGGTCAAGTTGCAATCTTTAAGTGTCCATATATATTCAATGGACCATTAGTAAGAGTGGATTTCCATTCTTGCTATTAAAAGGTGAGAAGCTTGCCTTGATAGCAGTGAGAAATATTGATTACTATCTTTATTGTGAATGTTTAGGTAGTTACTGGTTGGTTTCTAATTATATATCATTGAATATTTATAAATACAGTAATTAGATAATTAAAAGATTTATTCACTTAGGGGTCACTTTGATTATCCTAGTAATATTTGTCAAGTAACAATTTAAAAGGCTAACATTCCCACAATTCTGTGATCTTAATGTTTGCTGCCTGCCTGTTAATTAAGTCATGTTTGTATTTGTATATAAGCATAGCTTCCATTATTTTCCTTTTATTGTTATTTTATTTTTTCAATTTGCAATATTTTTACATTATTAAAATTAAACTCAAAACCATAAATACATGACTTATTATGGTTGTAAAAAACAAATGCTGAAATATTATTATCTACTTTACAATTTTGTTTGATTTCTGGTTTTAATAACATCAAGTGCTCTTTAGTTTTTTTCACCTATATATACACTGCCACACCTACATATTCATTTATAAATAACACAGTTTTATTTATAAATGATGTTTTATCTTTATAATTATTTATTAATTTGTTTAATGTAGGAGGTGTGTAAAATGCAATATCACATATATCTTTAGAAATATTTCTTATAAAATTTACTTGATCATTTGAAGTATATGGTATTGATATCCATATTTTGTTATTAGCAGGAGAAGCAATATTATTATTAAAAATTTTATTCTTATATTTTGTATTAAAATCTCTAATAACATTATATATATATATATATATATATATATATATATATATATATATATATATATATATATATATATATATATATATATATATATATATATTGTAACCTAGTGTTATTGACACTTGGTTTACTTGGCATTATTTCTGCAGGAAAACAATGCTATTCTTTAAAGAAATAAAAAGATAAAATAACAATAGTAATAATTGATTAATAAAGTATGCTATTCACTCACTTTGGCATGTTTTGGGTGAATAACTAATAGATTTAATAACTCAATGTCATTTTTAAAGAGAGAACATGAATAATTTAATTGAGATATTAATAATTAGAGCAAATTAATATGGTATAAAAGCTAAACAGTAATTGATTTTGGATGGGTAGAGGGGAGAGTGGATGAGTGTCTTATCATAAAGCACAATAACTTCTGGTAATTTCTTTTTGTAAAAAAAAAAAAAAAAAAAAAAAAATGAAAAAAAAAATAATGTTTAAAGAATTATACATCACTGATTGTTAATTTAATGTATTTATTATTATTTTTTTTTATATTGTCAAATTACTTTGTAATCCAGGTAAATAATACTGAAAACTATATGATTGTAATAGGTTTTTCCTTTCTTTTGTTTATGTTATAATCAAATGATTATTTTTCTGGAAGAGGTCGCTAAAGTAAAAAAAAAAAAAAAAATATAGTCTGCTTTTAGTTTTCAAGGAAGGAACAGTGCTGAAATTTGGTAACTCAATTTTTTCATTTTATTTTGCAGAAATAAATGTAATCAAAGTAAAATTTTAATAATATAATGTGTGGCTAAAATTTTTTTGATAAGATATCCTGATTTTCTTTGCCATCTACCTATTTAAAGACCTTTTATACTTAAAAGTTTATTGTCTCACGCTAAAGTTCAAAAATGACAGATGTAACTAAAAGAGTCACGAAAAATTATATTATATCTAAATTAAGGAAAAGAAGCGATTTCCAAGAAAAGATTAATTATTTATTAACTTTATGTCATTTATTGATATTTTCTTGGTATAGAAAAAAAAAAAAAATAATTGAAAGAAATATTTTGAAACCAAGGAAAATCAACTAGAAACATTTTCGCGCTCTTTCTCAATATTGTCTGCCTTTACAAGTAATGTAGTTACATACGTTAAAATATGTTTTATTCACCAAGAATTGTCTGGAAATAATAATAATGATAAATAAGATTAAATTATGCACCTGTATATTTTTTTAAAAAAAAAAATATAAAAAAAATATAAACTTTCTCAGAGTAAATATAGGAAAAGTTATATAGGGGCATTCTTACGGAGAAGTTACCGTTAAAAAAAAAATTTATAATTCCTAAAGTATGAACAAAACCAAATATCTTAGTGACTTAATGATAAAAATAAATGATATATTATATTATACATCAGTTGGAATTATTAAAACTTCCTGTACACGTAAATTGACTGCAGTTATTATCATAATAATCTCTCGGAAAATTGCGCATTTTCGTCCATAAGTAAGCTAGCTAATAAGTATACGTATCGTCAATAAAAAAAAAAATATTGTGTATGTTTATCGTCTATAGTCAAATATTCGTCTATGTTAGAAGTCTATTTTTTTTCTTGGATCCCAAAATTGTAGTAGTTTAATTCAAGTAAGAATTAATCTTCAATTCTGCTATATGTTTCTTTACCTAATTTATTAAACGCACAAAATAAGAGAAAACTTTTATTTAAAGGAAATAATACCATGCGTTTATTGTTTTTAAACTTGCTTCATGAAATACGACTGGATAAAGCTCTTCACCTGGACCAATTGCTCAACAGAAAAACATTTTCTAATGAGAGAGTATGCACTTGTTAATTAATGATTGTTTAAAACTAAGTTATAAATGATATGTATTTTTTTGTTATATCACATAGGTTAAAGTCTGTATGGTCAAGTGATATTTAATAGCCTTGTAATGACAAAGGTATGTTTTAATATAATTATTATAGGTTAAGTTGATATTTAACACGAAAAAAAAAAAATCTATAAAATATGTTTTAATTATTACATACAATTGTAGGTAGAAATTTTGTATGTTAGATACGTAAAAGAAAAATATTTAGATATTTAAGGGGTAAAATAAATATTGAAAATTATCAGAAGTAACTAAAAAAAAAAAAATGCTATAACAAAATATTTCTTGTTAAAGTTTTGAAACGAATTTATACTGTATTAATTGAGGAATTTATTCCTAATTATTCTTAAATAACACATCCACTTTATTTAGTTTAAGATAGTATGCTACCAACTATTTTTGAATGTTCCTTTATTAAAATTAAAATTATTATACTTTTATTCTATGATGTCCATTGATTTCAGATGTTGATCAAAGTATACACGGTAACATAAGTTTATTATAATCAGTGTATTTACTTATCCTGCCCAGATATAGCATTGGTATATGCTTAATATTCGCATAGGTAATAATTATAATGTATTTATTTTGTGGGATGAAAAATGATCTCCCCAAAAGCTTTGTTTTCCATGAGAGGAAGATTTTAAATATAATGTTCGGGTATGTTTATAGCCCAAGTGATCGATTCTCATAGATAGGACGATCAAGAATTTATCTAGCATTTAGTATGCTTCATTCGTTTAAATCCCAGGAGAGGATTGTATTTGGTGTGTGTTCGTTGTATGCCCAAGTAAGAGGCAAGAAACCACCAAAATATTTTAATGTAGTAGATTACTTTACAGACCTTCGTGGTTATTCCATATTCCTCATGTGAAAATAAAGATAGCTCCACCATGGAAGGTGTTGATTATTGTGCTTAATTTTGAAAGTTCGGGCAAGATAAAGGTTATATTGGAGGTGTTAGTTCCTCAAGATCCACTTTAGTATAAATAGTGCGTTAGTAACTAAGATCAATATCTGTATTGTGCTGCTAAATATTGCTAGTATTTGACAAGTAAATCAATGGAGAAAGTAATTAAAATTGCGTAATTTAAAACGCTTATTTACTGAAGGAATATTCAAATGCAATATTTAATTCTGGTTAGTAATTAAATAATACTCATATTTAAAATTATACGTATGAATAAAATTTGTATCATAACTTAAGTTAGCATTAAGTTAAATGTAAGATGGTAAGTGTAACTTCTGATAACTGGCCTATAATTAGAATAGGTTATCCCATTAAAGACCATAAATAAAGTAAATGTATTAGAAATAAATTTAATATTTTGCGTATTGCATATGATGGGATTAATCATTTAAAAAAAAAAAATAGTTAGTCAATAATTTTGAATAAAAGCTTCTACAAGGTTACCAAAATTTAATAAACAATGTATTGGTAATGAAATGTACTTTTAGTTAATCAATCCATATGATTGCATACAGGAGAAGTAGTAACCTCTAGTCCATAACCAAAAGAGTATACAGATTAATGTCAGTTATATTTTATATTTTTGTATTACTATGGGATTATTGAATAAATGTTCATATATTTTTTTTTGTGATAATAATAAATTATAGTCTTGTTAAAATTTGTTGTAGATTCATTTTTTTTGTTTTTATATGCTAAATATAAGTGTTTGCACAATATTTGCAAAACCTTTTCTTGAGTCCGAAATCATTCCAAATTCTTAAAAACTTAATATACCAGATAAATAAAGTTAAGCAGATCGGAATATGTCATTATATTTTAGTTTAATGATAATTATTTATGGAGTTGAAAACTTAAGACTAAACATTCACCTTTGTGTAAAAAAAAAAAAAAATGAATTTATTCCCAAACCATTAACTTTGGTTGCACATTATTCCATTCCCATTTAGTTAAATTGTCTAAGTAATAAATCTTAGTTATATTATTGTGTTGTCATGGATGATGGAAGGACACAAAAAGCACCCTTGTCTTTTTATTATTCTGACTGAGATTCTGAAAAAAAAAAAAAAAGGCTGTGTTATTCAAAATTATACGTCATTATTGAATAGAATTATCATCTCTTTAAATAATATAGCAGTGGATATGAGAGATGAAGACACATTGAATTTAAGTAAAATAAATGTTTCCTATAGCCGACCAGAATGCCAGTCATATGCGACAACACAATACTGCCGAGCATTTCCTTACATGAAACAAAGAACCCTGAGATTAATATTATTATAATTATTCTTTAAATTAATAAGTGATCAATTATTGTTGTTATTACAATCGTGGCATGGCTTAAGAGAATTGAATGTACAATTGTATTATATGAAAAGTATTTTAGATCATATTGGAAAATTAATGGATATGTTGCTTTATTTTGGTTGCCTTAACAACAACCTGAAAAATTAGTGTCATGGGTGCAAATAAACTAAACTAATAAAAATATTGGAAATAAATAAAATAAACTAATAATAAATTACTGGGTTAGAAATGGCCGCCCAACTACAGGGGCCTTCGATGGCTATAGCTGGCCACGAGGAATTTAGTAAACTTTTCTTGAAGTCAATATTAATATTGTTTGCACTTGAATGGATTAGTTATTCATTGATTAAAAATATTTGCCAATAATGAATTGTTTTAGCCATAAGATATTATGTGAATATCTATTATATGATCTAATCTTTTGCCACTGAAAAATAAATAATTAAGTTGTCAGTTTATGATGTTGTGGTCTGTAGGCAATTCCATAAAACACTGTAATGATTTTATCATTTATGATGATCTGTTTGTCTGGTCTTGTGATTGGCACTTATGCTATATTACATAATATCTAATGATATTTATATGGACCAAGAAGCATGTGAAAAAAAAAAAAAAATATTTAGTAGTTAATGTTGGAGCTTTAGGGATATTAAATGTCAGAGCATAGTTTTTGGTGTAGATTGTTTTTGGTAGGAGAGGCATGGAGGCAGGATGTCTTGTCAATAATTTCTTATCGATAAATTTATTAATAGTTCATTGCTAATATTTCAGTACTGTTAAATACTAAAAGAGTTAGAATTTTAATATGAGTGAAAACAAAGATAATCATAGTATTTCTGAGGATTTGGGAGGATCCCAAGAGTTACAATCCCCTGATACACAGACTCCATATTTTAGTGTAGAATTAAAAGAGGAAGGGGAAGATTTGGATATAGCTAACCCAGAAGAAGCCACAATAATAAAGGGAAAACATGAAAATGAGCCAGATCAATTAATGAGAAATACATTGGAGGAATTCTTGAAAAAATTAGAAAAATCAAATAGTGAATTGAAAAGTCAGATACAAAACTCAAATAGTGAATTAAACATCAACAATAGTGAATTAAAAAGTCAGATCCAAAACTCAAATAGTAAATTAGAACAATCAAATAGTGAATTAAAAAGTCAGATCCAAAACTCAAATAGTAAATTAGACATCAAATAGTGAATTAAAAAGTCAGATACAAAATTTAAATATTAAATTAGAGAATCAAATGCAGGAGATCAAAGAGACATCTCAAAATCAAGTACAGGAGATAAAGGACTTAAGGGAAGATTTGAGAAATCATGTAGAAGAATCAAAATTGGCCTCTGAAAAGCTGGAAATAAGAATAAGGAAAGAGATCGAAACAAATTCTGAAAGGGCAGAAAATATGATTGAGGCTATCCAGCAGGACTTTAAAAGTCAATATATTGTATTAAACAATGAAGTACAGGAAATAAGAAATTATCAAAAGGAAACAGTAGTATTTCAAAGAGAAGTTCAGGATAGAGTTGAATCTATTAAGGGAGAATTAGACAGTGCTAGAAGTGAAGTTAGTAATTTGAAAGAGGAAGTTAAAAATATAACTCTAGCACCTGACAATGTAGTGAAAGGATGTCAGAGCCAGATTACCAGATTAATAGCTAAACTAGAAACTCAAGAGTTGACCCAATGTGAGATTAATCAAAATCTAGAAAGTGAGCTAAGTCAAGTTATGGGAAGAGTAGAAAATTTTAATGATATAATAAAGAGTAATGCACAGCTATTACATAATAATCTCCAAGATGAAATAGGGGAATTAATGACTCAGTGTGAGAGTAAAGTCTATCAAAGGTTAGAAGATAAATTCGGGATAGATAAAGATGAAACTATTAACCAATTGGAACAACAGATTAAACACTTAAATGTAGGCCTAAAAGATAGTTCAAAGAGAATAGACTGTGAATGGCAGAACTATAAGTTAGAATTAGAGAGTCGAATGCAAGCTATAGACTATAATAGGGATAATTTTACAAAAAGTAAAAAAGTTGTTCAAAGTAAAGGTTTATCTGAAACTCAAGTAAAGGAAACAAATAATGGTCATAATAACCAAGTAATATCTGAGTTACATACGGTAATTAATCCAGTAGAATCAATATACGATCCATTAAATGAGGCTAGAAGTAAAGTCATGCTAGAGCCAGAAAGTAATAGCTCCATGGCCTTAAAATTCTTAAAAATAAAATTTTTTAGAGGTGAATATCTGGAGAATCCACACGAGTATCTCCAGAATCTGGAGGAGTTATTCACCTTATGTCATTTATCTGAGATAGAAAAGATTGCTATTGCCGCTAACCATTTGTGTGCAGCATCTAAAGACTGGTGGCAATCATTATTTATTAAACCAGAAACATATGGAGACTTCAAATATCTTATGTTAGCCAGTTTTTGGGGGGAAGACCGCCAAGATAACCTGAGATATCAGATATCTCAGGAAAGATATCATGTAAATAAGGGTAGTTATACTCAGTTTTTCAGGAGTCAGGCCGTCAAATTGAAAACCTTGACAGCTTATCCTTTATCTGAGACACAAATTGTGCGAATAATTCGCCATAATCTGCCGAGGCATATAGAGCAGATCTTGATTGCTGCTGACAGACATACCATAGAAGAGGTAGTAGAAATTTTAGATTCGTTAGAGACCAGCGATAGGAATATTGATAATAGAATTAGGGTAAATAGAGACACCCATCCGATGGTGAGTAATATCAATTTCGCAGATAGGTCACATATGGGAAGGAGGAAGTTAGTTAGAGAAAAAGGATATTATAGGACGAATCCCTATGGTAGACAGAATAGCCACCTCAGTAGGCCAACAGTTAAGAGTAGAATTCTGAATGAGAATCAGCCTTCTACTAGTGGTATCCCAACAATACCAAAGAAAAATATAAAAGGTAGTAAAAGTAGCGGGGCATTAAATTAAAAAGGACCTCGCAGGAACGTTCCTCACTTCGGGGCCCTATTTTTAAACATATGGGGAACAGCATAATGTAGAACATGACCAAGCACTGGCCAGAATTAACCTTAAAAAGATGGGTGATAAACGCACTCGTTATTCCAAAACCAGTCCACATCCTTTTAAAGTCCATGATTTTGTTTTAATTAGAACTCCCCATGTGAGTAATCTCCGGAAACATATGTTTAGAAAATTCATGTATCTTTATGAAGGCCCCTATGAAATTGTGAAACAAGTGGGTGAGAATGCCTTTTTGGTCTCAACCCCTGATGGAACAAGAGGTACCTATAATGCCCGAAGCTTACTACCATATCCCAAGCAAAATTAAATCCTTTAAACTGTATTTATTGACATAAGAAAGAAGTAGGATATAAACTTAGTAATACCATAAGAAGTGTTAAAAATGCATATATTATTTTATTTTTTATTTATTATAACGGTGGGAGAATTGTAACCTAGTGTTATTGACACTTGGTTTACTTGGCATTATTTCTGCAGGAAAACAATGCTATTCTTTAAAGAAATAAAAAGATAAAATAACAATAGTAATAATTGATTAATAAAGTATGCTATTCACTCACTTTGGCATGTTTTGGGTGAATAACTAATAGATTTAATAACTCAATGTCATTTTTAAAGAGAGAACATGAATAATTTAATTGAGATATTAATAATTAGAGCAAATTAATATGGTATAAAAGCTAAACAGTAATTGATTTTGGATGGGTAGAGGGGAGAGTGGATGAGTGTCTTATCATAAAGCACAATAACTTCTGGTAATTTCTTTTTGTAAAAAAAAAAAAAAAAAAAAAAAAAAAAAATAATGTTTAAAGAATTATACATCACTGATTGTTAATTTAATGTATTTATTATTATTTTTTTATATTGTCAAATTACTTTGTAATCCAGGTAAATAATACTGAAAACTATATGATTGTAATAGGTTTTTCCTTTCTTTTGTTTATGTTATAATCAAATGATTATTTTTCTGGAAGAGGTCGCTAAAGTAAAAAAAAAAAAATATAGTCTGCTTTTAGTTTTCAAGGAAGGAACAGTGCTGAAATTTGGTAACTCAATTTTTTCATTTTATTTTGCAGAAATAAATGTAATCAAAGTAAAATTTTAATAATATAATGTGTGGCTAAATTTTTTTGATAAGATATCCTGATTTTCTTTGCCATCTACCTATTTAAAGACCTTTTATACTTAAAAATTTATTGTCTCACGCTAAAGTTCAAAAATGACAGATGTAACTAAAAGAGTCACGAAAAATTATATTATATCTAAATTAAGGAAAAGAAGCGATTTCCAAGAAAAGATTAATTATTTATTAACTTTATGTCATTTATTGATATTTTCTTGGTATAGAAAGAAAAAAAAAAATAATTGAAAGAAATATTTTGAAACCAAGGAAAATCAACTAGAAACATTTTCGCGCTCTTTCTCAATATTGTCTGCCTTTACAAGTAATGTAGTTACATACGTTAAAATATGTTTTATTCACCAAGAATTGTCTGGAAATAATAATAATGATAAATAAGATTAAATTATGCACCTGTATATTTTTTAAAAAAAATATAAAAAAAATATAAACTTTCTCAGAGTAAATATAGGAAAAGTTATATAGGGGCATTCTTACGGAGAAGTTACCGTTAAAAAAAAATTTATAATTCCTAAAGTATGAACAAAACCAAATATCTTAGTGACTTAATGATAAAAATAAATGATATATTATATTATACATCAGTTGGAATTATTAAAACTTCCTGTACACGTAAATTGACTGCAGTTATTATCATAATAATCTCTCGGAAAATTGCGCATTTTCGTCCATAAGTAAGCTAGCTAATAAGTATACGTATCGTCAATAAAAAAAAATATTGTGTATGTTTATCGTCTATAGTCAAATATTCGTCTATGTTAGAAGTCTATTTTATTTTCTTGGATCCCAAAATTGTAGTAGTTTAATTCAAGTAAGAATTAATCTTCAATTCTGCTATATGTTTCTTTACCTAATTTATTAAACGCACAAAATAAGAGAAAACTTTTATTTAAAGGAAATAATACCATGCGTTTATTGTTTTTAAACTTGCTTCGTGAAATACGACTGGATAAAGCTCTTCACCTGGACCAATTGCTCAACAGAAAAACATTTTCTAATGAGAGAGTATGCACTTGTTAATTAATGATTGTTTAAAACTAAGTTATAAATGATATGTATTTTTTTTGTTATATCACATAGGTTAAAGTCTGTATGGTCAAGTGATATTTAATAGCCTTGTAATGACAAAGGTATGTTTTAATATAATTATTATAGGTTAAGTTGATATTTAACACGAAAGAAAAAAAAATCTATAAAATATGTTTTAATTATTACATACAATTGTAGGTAGAAATTTTGTATGTTAGATACGTAAAAGAAAAATATTTAGATATTTAAGGGGTAAAATAAATATTGAAAATTATCAGAAGTAACTAAAAAAAAAAAAAATGCTATAACAAAATATTTCTTGTTAAAGTTTTGAAACGAATTTATACTGTATTAATTGAGGAATTTATTCCTAATTATTCTTAAATAACACATCCACTTTATTTAGTTTAAGATAGTATGCTACCAACTATTTTTGAATGTTCCTTTATTAAAATTAAAATTATTATACTTTTATTCTATGATGTCCATTGATTTCAGATGTTGATCAAAGTATACACGGTAACATAAGTTTATTATAATCAGTGTATTTACTTATCCTGCCCAGATATAGCATTGGTATATGCTTAATATTCGCATAGGTAATAATTATAATGTATTTATTTTGTGGGATGAAAAATGATCTCCCCAAAAGCTTTGTTTTCCATGAGAGGAAGATTTTAAATATAATGTTCGGGTATGTTTATAGCCCAAGTGATCGATTCTCATAGATAGGACGATCAAGAATTTATCTAGCATTTAGTATGCTTCATTCGTTTAAATCCCAGGAGAGGATTGTATTTGGTGTGTGTTCGTTGTATGCCCAAGTAAGAGGCAAGAAACCACCAAAATATTTTAATGTAGTAGATTACTTTACAGACCTTCGTGGTTATTCCATATTCCTCATGTGAAAATAAAGATAGCTCCACCATGGAAGGTGTTGATTATTGTGCTTAATTTTGAAAGTTCGGGCAAGATAAAGGTTATATTGGAGGTGTTAGTTCCTCAAGATCCACTTTAGTATAAATAGTGCGTTAGTAACTAGGATCAATATCTGTATTGTGCTGCTAAATATTGCTAGTATTTGACAAGTAAATCAATGGAGAAAGTAATTAAAATTGCGTAATTTAAAACGCTTATTTACTGAAGGAATATTCAAATGCAATATTTAATTCTGGTTAGTAATTAAATAATACTCATATTTAAAATTATACGTATGAATAAAATTTGTATCATAACTTAAGTTAGCATTAAGTTAAATGTAAGATGGTAAGTGTAACTTCTGATAACTGGCCTATAATTAGAATAGGTTATCCCATTAAAGACCATAAATAAAGTAAATGTATTAGAAATAAATTTAATATTTTGCGTATTGCATATGATGGGATTAATCATTTAAAAAAAAAAAAAATAGTTAGTCAATAATTTTGAATAAAAGCTTCTACAAGGTTACCAAAATTTAATAAACAATGTATTGGTAATGAAATGTACTTTTAGTTAATCAATCCATATGATTGCATACAGGAGAAGTAGTAACCTCTAGTCCATAACCAAAAGAGTATACAGATTAATGTCAGTTATATTTTATATTTTTGTATTACTATGGGATTATTGAATAAATGTTCATATATTTTTTTTTTGTGATAATAATAAATTATAGTCTTGTTAAAATTTGTTGTAGATTCATTTTTTTTGTTTTTATATGCTAAATATAAGTGTTTGCACAATATTTGCAAAACCTTTTCTTGAGTCCGAAATCATTCCAAATTCTTAAAAACTTAATATACCAGATAAATAAAGTTAAGCAGATCGGAATATGTCATTATATTTTAGTTTAATGATAATTATTTATGGAGTTGAAAACTTAAGACTAAACATTCACCTTTGTGTAAAAAAAAAAAAAAATGAATTTATTCCCAAACCATTAACTTTGGTTGCACATTATTCCATTCCCATTTAGTTAAATTGTCTAAGTAATAAATCTTAGTTATATTATTGTGTTGTCATGGATGATGGAAGGACACAAAAAGCACCCTTGTCTTTTTATTATTCTGACTGAGATTCTGAAAAAAAAAAAAAAGGCTGTGTTATTCAAAATTATACGTCATTATTGAATAGAATTATCATCTCTTTAAATAATATAGCAGTGGATATGAGAGATGAAGACACATTGAATTTAAGTAAAATAAATGTTTCCTATAGCCGACCAGAATGCCAGTCATATGCGACAACACAATACTGCCGAGCATTTCCTTACATGAAACAAAGAACCCTGAGATTAATATTATTATAATTATTCTTTAAATTAATAAGTGATCAATTATTGTTGTTATTACAATCGTGGCATGGCTTAAGAGAATTGAATGTACAATTGTATTATATGAAAAGTATTTTAGATCATATTGGAAAATTAATGGATATGTTGCTTTATTTTGGTTGCCTTAACAACAACCTGAAAAATTAGTGTCACAAGTGCAAATAAACTACTAAACTAATAAACTAAACTAATAATAACTGGGTTAGAATAT